>ML681984.1:47336097-47352111 GCA_007922195.1 Podocnemis expansa
CTCTAAAGCTGATAAGCACATATTAAAAATTAGACACAGAGTGAGATCCTTAACCCAAGCTTCAACCTTTTTATATCATCTAAAAAAACCTGACTACCAGAGTGGCCCTAAAAGCCCTGGTTCTGGCCAAGGGAAGATGTCCCTGCACAGACATGGTTAAAGACACCTCTTAGGCTATCCTCATATGTAGAAGATTGTAAAGCAAGGGGTTACACCACACAGCACTGCAGACAGTTAAGAGCTAAGGAGCAGCACACAGCTGGTAGGATTCTTGGGGAGACTGCGTGCTTCCCAGGGTGCACAGATACAATCAAGCTCTGCTTGAGCCACTCCAATACGACAGTGGCATAGGCAAGGGAAGCATAGACAGAAGCTTGAACTAGCCACCCAAGTGCATATGCAGTGGGGGAGGGAGAAGTGGGTTTGTACTGTGGCAACCAGCTTAAGTTGCTGCCTGTGCTACACCTGACTGCACTGCTATTTTTAACAAGCCATGCAAGCCCACCCAGCACATCTTTTTATCTGCACTTGGAAATGGGTGCCCAGATGCAGTACAGCCTCCCCCTTCAAAATTCCCCCATGGCTTTTCAAAGCCCTGAAGGAATAGAGGTGTTTTGTAGGAGGGTAGGCTCACTCCTAGCAGGTCTGTTGCTGGCCTGGTATACCAGGCTCTTCTTCTTTAGTCAAACCATTATGAAAGCCCTGTGTTGGTCTGCCTCCTTTCAGGACTCAGCATTCCAGCCAGATTATTTATAGTTCCCACTCTCCATCCCTACACAATGCCACTAAACGTAACAGAGGGTGTGCTTCCCACCACTGGTCATTAATACAAAATCTTCCATTCTGCCTTTCTATCAGACTAGAGGCCCCAAGGTTTTTCCCTAGAAGCAGAACAACTTTTGTCCCCAGCCTCATCTTGTAATCCCTCTCCTCTTTCCCCAGTGCTTCTTGACTCTCTATTCTTCTGCAGAACCCCTAAGAATCAGCATGGTAGATTGGCCTTCTCTCATGCTCACTTCAGGATGCCGCACCACTTACTGCTCTTCCACCTTAGAGCCAATCTTAGAGTAAAAAGTCTCTTCTAAAGCCTTCCTTATAGCAGTACTTCCTTAGCCATCCCTGCAAACACTCCCCCTTTCTTGGCTAGGTCCAGTCATTGCTCCAGGGAATTACAACACCTGATCACCAGCCAATTAGCGTCAGGAAGAACAGCTGATCATTATAGGAAAGGATAGGGGCCTGATCCCTCTTAAAGGACTAGACAACCAGTGAAATCTTCCACCTTCCAAACCTTCTCTGGCCACAGCTCCAGCATTATCATCCATACCAAAGCACAAATTGGTTTCCCTCCAGCTTTTTTCTCATCAAGGCAACCCCCAAGAGTAACTGTTCTCTTCTTGCATGTCGCATACCCATATGCAAAGCCCCCATTCTCATTATCCAGGCACAACCAGCTTCTCCTTGGCTAATTCTTTTTCTTTCTGGGCTTGTTACCTAACCTTGTCTCAGGGAGTGAATTAGTCACCTCCTTTGCCTTCCCTCAGTATTTTTCAGCTAGGAAAATAGGAATTTCATGCTTGCAGCCTGGTATACCACATTGATACCTGAGGCCTCTTCAGCAGGTACTGCCATGACTGAAAAGTCAGTATTTTCTGAGGACTGTGTCAAGCCAACAGCATCCCACTTCAACCCAGCAGTAACACTACTCACTTCCCATTTTCTCCAGTAGTCTATCTTGCTGATTTGCTGAGTTACTGTATGGGCCCTTGCCACATGTGCTTTGCATAAAACCTCTGTGATGCTGCCTCAGCATATTATGTCCCTCCCCAAGCTGGGGCCCCAGTTCTTTCTCTGACTTCAGTTTATTTTCTTTTGATGAAGGTATTATTTGTAATACCCCATTTTCCCACAAACAAGACAGACATTTTCTGCATACTTTTTAACTAAAGGCCAGGTTTCCACAGCTTTTCCCACAGTTTGTCACTCACTGCGAGTGACTTTACTGACCTCTGACTCTCCTGGTTTACACAGAGGCAAACCCTTCTTAAATGATCCATTCACCCACATGTATAGCACACCTCAGCTGGGTCTCTAGTCTTCCTGATACTGGAAGTGGAGGTTACTCAGCTTCGTGCAGTAGCTGAAGTTCTTCAAGACGCATGTTCCTGACATGCTCCACTTTAGGTCTTCGTGCGCCACCGCACGCGGAGTTGGAGATTTTCTTCAGCAGTAGCTCAGGTAGCGGGGAGAGAAAGGCGGTGACGACAGTTGCTGTTGCTTCCCACCTTGCTGACATCAGCGCCCTGCTCACCCTGCACTACCGCGCTCTCCAGTTGCTGGAGATGGCTACTACATGCACGCTAATCGATTTCACTGAAATGTTGGTGTCTTTCAGATACATAAGGTATTCCAGGATATGTGGAATTGGGGCTGTAAACAGATTAATGGATTGCTGGGAGTACCAAGAGGAGAAACGCCACCATATGAAGGTAAGTGATCCTGGTTGCAGGTTTCCTACTATTTAGTAAAATATGTTGAACTGTGTGTGAGCACTGCAGTTCTAAGTCAATGAACCATCTAGGTTCCAAGCCATCAAATGGAGTCTGTTCATGTAAGTATGTAGTTGTGTTCCGTGGTTCTGTGAAAGGAGATCTGGTACAAGAGGTAATATAATTGGTGGTGCCCTGGACATGGTCTTGAGCTGTGTATATTATGTGTGCCGAGGCCATGCCAGTGCTATTAGCAGCATGGTTGCTTCGTCCTCCTAAATTTTCTGGAGGGTTTTGGGGATCATCGGAATTGGGGGAAAAGCGTACAAAAGATCTCTTCCCCAATGGAGGAGAAATACGTCTCCGCTGGATCCCTGACCGATTCCTGCGCAAGAGCAATACTGTTCACACTTCTTGTTCTGTCTGGTGGCAAACAGGTCCATGGTGGGAAGGCCCCAGAGAATGAAAATGCTCTGTAGGATGTCGTTGCGGATTTCCCATTCGTGCTGAGCTGGGAAGGAACAGCTCAATGAGTCGGCTACAAGGTTGTCTTTGCCAGGTAAGTATTCCACAGAGAGGTGGATACCACGGTCTATACACCAGTCCCAAAGAGTCATTGCCTCTAGACAGAGAGGTTGTGACCTGGTTCCTCCTTGGCGATTGATGTAAAACATACATGTTCTGTTGTCCGTGCGGATCCTGACGTGTTTGCCAGAGATTGTGGGGAGGAAGTGCTGACATGCCCTTAGAACAGCCCTGAGTTCGAGCAGATTTATGTGCAAGAGAGTGTCTCTGAGGAAGACCACTTGCCTTGTGCTGTTTGTTGCTGGAGGAATGCCCCCCAGCCGATCAGAGAGGCATCACTGGTGATGGTGAGATCTGGTTGTGGTAAAAGAAAGGGAACCCCCTGTAACAGATTGTTCTGATCCATCCACCAGGAGAGGGTATGTCTAATTGTGGATGGAATGGGTAAGAGTCTGTTGGTGAACCGGCTGAATCGTTTGCATCGTGTGAGGAACCAAAGTTGAAATGGATGCATGCAGAGTTGGGCACATCTGACCAGGTATGTAGTGGCTGACATGTGCCCAAGCATTTGCATGCAAGTATGCGTAGAGACTATGGTGGATTTCAGAATTGAAGGGACTAACTGTTATTCTGTGATATCTGTTGAGGGGGAGAAAGGCCCTTGCAAGAGATGAGTATATATGGGCTCCAATAAATTGGATCTCCTGTGTAGGCCGTAGTGATGACTTCCTGTAATTTATATTTAGGCCTAGTGATAGAAATAGGCTCTGTGTTGATCACACTGCATAGTGCACCTGCATACGTGTGGGGGCCCTTAGGAGGAAATCGTCGAGATAAGGAAATATGGTGATGTGCTGCTTTTGGAGGAATGTGGCTACTGGGGCCATAAGTTTCGAAAATACTCTGGGCGCTGTGCAAAGTCCAAAGGGGAGTACGGTATACTGATAGTGACTGGAGAGGAATGTGAAGCGTAGGAATCTTCTGTGGGCCGGGAGTATAGGGACATGAAAGTAAGTGTCCCTCAGATCAAGAGAGGCCAACCAGTCTCCCTGTCGAAGAGACGGGAGGATCATGTTTAAAGTCACCATCTTGAACTTTTTGACTTGAATGTATCGATTGAGTCACCTGAGATCTAAGACTGGTCTCCAACCTCCCATTTTTTTCTTGGTCAGGAAGTATGGAGAGCAACACCCTTTTCCCCAGTGGTGTCTTGGAGCCTGTTTGATTGCCCCGATATAGAGGAGGTGCTGAATTTCCTCCTGGAGGTGTTGTACATGGTTGGGGTCCCTGAAAAGGGACAGGTAGGGGTGTTGGGATTTGGGGTGTGATATGAAAGGTATAGAATAGCCCCTTTGAATGATCTCCAAGACCCATTTGTCGGATGTTATTTTCTGCCATTGATGGAGGAAAGGCTGTAATCTGTTTTTGAAGAGCAGGGGTTGTAATGGTGACTGTGGCTGGTACATTATTGGATGGTTGGCGACTCTCTTGGCCTGAGCGTCAAAACTGTTGCCTGGAATTGCCTGGTTGTGAACTGTGCAGAGTCTGATTTGTTTGCTTTCTGCAGTGTTGACGAGATTTTATTCTGTAATTATCAGCCCGTTGATTGGGTTGAGTTTGTGGGAACCTGAAACTGTAAGTTTGGTTTTTGTGAAATCTTTCTTTGATGATGATGGGGTATAAATACCCAAGGTTCGTAAAATGGCACATGAATCTTTTAAGTTGTGCATTACAGAGTTTGTTTTCTGTCCAAATAGGTTCTCTCTGTCAAATGGAAGATCCTCAATCATGTCCTGCATCTGTCTGGGCAAGTCAGCAGAGTGGAGCCAGAAAGCGCATCTCATGATGATTGCTGTCCCTAGTGTTCTAGCGGCAACATCTGCTGCATCTAAAGATGCCTGAAGAGCTGTTCTTGCGACCAGGTGACCCTCAGTAATTAAAGAATTGAACTGTTCTTGTTTGTCCTGTAAAATAAAGTTGGAGAAGTCCATGAGTTTTGTGCATAATTGATGATCATAGTTTGATAGTAGTGCTGTGTAGTTAGCTATTCTGAGTTGGAGCACTGCAGATGTGTATACTTTCTTGCCGAGTGTATCGAGTTTTTTATCATCTTTGTTTGCCAGGTTGGATCTTGAATAAGATTGTTTAGATCATTGATTGGATGCCTCAACTACAAGGGAGTTCGGTTGAGGATGGGTGAACAAAAACTCGTTGCCCATCGGGGCAATGAAGTACTTTTTGTCTGATTTCTTGTTAGAAGGAGGGGCAGATACTGGTGTCTGCCATAACGCAGTTGCAGGCTCCATAATTCCAATGTCCATTGGGAGAGCTAATTTATTGGACCCTGCTGTTTGCAGTATCCTACAGAGCTTGTGTTGGGTAGCAGGGTTGTCATCTAATGAGATATCCATGCTATCAGCAGCTCTTTAGAAAAACTCTTGAAATTGTTTCAGGTCATCTGTTTTGGTTTCCTGTACATGTTCATTTGGTGATTCAGCGAGCTGTTCGGGTACGGGTGATGCTCGCGTGGTGTCCATAGCTGGCTGCAGTTGGTACTGTTCCAGAGGGTTTGGTAAAACCTGCCCAGGTAGATAAGTGTTTGGGGCAGGCTGCATAGTGTTGTAGTTTGGCCAGTTAGGATAAGTCACCCTCTGTACAGGGGGGTAGAAAAACCACAGAGGGTATGGCCATGGGTAGGCAGCGCTAGGATTTGGTGCTGCTGACTGTTGCACTTGTTGATTTACTGGTTCCAGTAAAATGGGACTGGAAGATGCAGAAAAAGGTAAGTGCTGAGAAGAATGTGATGTTGAGGACGGGCTTGAATGAGAAGAGTCTGTCTGGAACAATGGAGATATGGGAGAGGAGTGGATGACAAGGTCCTCTCTCAAATCAGTGTGTTTTGTCTTATTCTTGTGCTTGCTATGTCGTGGTTGGAGTGGAGAAGCCTCCGGATTGTGCTGCTGCGGCAAGGGAGCAACCATCAGCGCTGTGTCTGGCTGGTGGAGGGGCAGCTGTGCCGTGCATGAAAAGGCAGTCGGTGCTGGGGACAAGAATTGCGGCACCGGATGAGGTGCTGGGGTTGGCGCTGTGTAAGGCACTGGGTTGGTGCTGAGTGTTGGTGGTGTGGTGATGAGCGGCACCACTACTGGCGATGTGGAGCTCGCTGCTGTAGATACTGCCGGCACTGTTGTCAGAGCTGCGGCTTTAGTAGTGCGAGTGCGGTCTGATTTTGAAGGTTTTGCTGGAGTTGATTTTGCAGGGTTTACCATACCTGAAGGAGGTTCCCGCTGCAAATCTTTAATATTGTTATCAGTGCTTCTGGATTTCTTTGTTGGCACTGGTGATGAAAGCGCTGACTGGTGCTTGTGTGCTCCCCCAGAGAGTTGAGGAGAGGCACCCAGGTCTGAAGCAAGACAGAGAGCACCTTCTAGGCGTAGAAGTTTTAGCTTCCATTCCCTGTCCTTTCTAGTTCTAGAAGTCAAATTGCAGCAATGCTGACAGTTCTGGGAAACATATGCCTCACCGAGGCACTTGATACAGGACTGGTGGCTGTCCGATGCTGGGATAGCTTCCTTACAGGAAGCACAGCGTTTAAATCCTGATGGATTTGGCATCTTAGCCGCTTGAATTAAAGTTTGTTCTGTCATAGTAATGTGTTTCAATTGTTGTTTTCAGATGTGAGGAGCATTGCCTGAGGGATGTTTGAGAGCCACCGCGAACTCCGTCCATAGTCAGAGGCGGTAAGAGGGAACTGGACAGCGCGGTAGTGCGGGGTGAGCAGGGTGCTTACGTCAGCAACGCGGGAAGCAACAGCGACTCTCGTCACTGCCTTTCTCTCCCCGCTACCTGAGCCACTGCTGAAGAAAATCTCTGACTCTGTGTGCAGCGGCACACAAAGACCTAAAGTGGAACAGTCAGGAACACTGCTTGCTGAAAAATTCTCTCTTGCCTCATTGGCACCTGCAATCACTGACCTTTCCCACCTTTAGGATCTCCAGCTAATATCACAACACTGTGACCAGTTTCCTGTTCAAATCCAGCTGCATTTCTTGTGTGTTTTCTGTCAATTGCAGGAAGAATGAATCCATCTGCTTTCATTGCTTGACCATCTTTACAAATTAAAGCTAAAACTCCTTTGTTTGCCACTGTTCCTCCATGCTTCACCCTGAAAGGATAATTACCTCCCAGTCTTGTCCTTTTAGTCACCATCATCTCTCCTTAATCAGCAGGGTCTAAAGGGCCTGCTAAAAGCTGGCCTACTCCCACTAAATCGTCCCAGCCAGGGTTTTATTCAACAGGGTCTTAAAAGTTTCCAAAGATGGAGATTCTGCTACCGCCCTGTTCCAGTGTTTCGCAACCCTCCCAGTGAGAAAGTTTTTGCTAATATCCAACCTAGACTTCCCCAGCTTCAGCTTGAAACCATTGGTCCTTGTTCTGTTCTCTGTCAGCACTGAGAACAGCCTAGCTCCCTCCTTTGTGAAGCACCCTTTCAAGTAGTTGAAGGTTGCTTCTCTTCTGTAGACTAAATAAGTCAAATTCCTTCTCTCTCTCTTTATAGGTCATGTGACCCAACCCGCTAATAATTTTTGTTGCCCTCTGCTGGACTCTTTCTAATTTGTCCACATCCCTTCTGGAGTGGGAGACTCAAAACTGGCCACAGTATTCCAGATGCGGCCCCACCAGTGCCAAACAGAAGAGAATAATCACATCCCTCAATCTCCTGGCAACATTCCCATTCATATAGCCCAATATGCCATTGACCTTTTTGGTAACAAGGGCACACAGTTGATCCTGGACAGGTATCAAGTTTCGCAGTGCATCCTCCCTAGCACCTATTATGGTCTACTGTGGCATGCTGCAGCAGTGGATCTGCCTTTTTCCCTACATTTCTGAAAGTACCACACTCTCCTTCTCTCAGAGGTCAATACAGTCATCTACCTTTTCCACCACTTTAGAAGAGTAAGTCATTAGTCAGTAGAACCCCTTGTGGCTGGGTGAAGCACGGCAAGGCCTTCTCAGTTGCTTTCTCTGGTCCACATCTTGTGACTTGGTCCTCCAGTCAGTTCGCTTATAGTTCCCTACTTCTGGTATACCAACATCCCAAAGAGAGAGTGTCCCACATGACAGTAGTCATCAATATGACACATTCTCCCCCAGCAGGGCTCCTCTTCCATTCTACTCTTCTGTCAGAGTAATGGCCACCTGGTTTCCCCTTGGAGTTTCTCACAAAGCTTAGAAGCAAAAACAAAAACACAAGAAAAGCAACTTCAGCCCTCCTCCTGGATTTGAACTTTCTATCCTAGGTTTTTCTCATCTCTCCATTTTTCTACAGACCGTTAATGCTCAGAGAATAGCTACTTTTAGTCTGGATTCTCATCAGCCATCTACCACCAAAGTAACCTGTCTACTCAAGAGTACATCAGGAATCTCTTTCAGGAGTACTGCCCTGTGTCAGCAGGGTCAGCCTCACAGTGCATTTCCCTCCTGAATTTTCCCTTCTCAACTCTATTTTCTCAACCTCTGTGAAGTGCTTCTTATAACTGTAGCTGAGTTCAATTATTATGTCAGAGAAGGGCAGCTGATCATCTCAGCAAAACGGAGTCCATGACACCCTTTAAAGGGACATGTGACACTCCTTGAAGTGAGTGCAAATGTTATTTACACCCTTTCATTAAGGAACCTTTATACTGCCAAAAGAATGTAAAGGGATTTTAATGTAAGTGAGAATCAAGTCCTTTGTCTAAGTACATTTTGAGAAATACCAGTTTATTAAGTCTGAAAAAAAAGTCACCATTTCACTTAGATTCGTTACTGTGGGTTAGCGCAGCCTTTACACATGCATAGCCATTGGACCGTGATCCAACCCACCTGTGTTAGGATTCTAGAAATGAATTGTAGCCAAATCCCAGCTAAACTGTTAAATCTGCAAATACTCCTATTTAGCCTGGATCCTGCAAATACTTGTGTAAATGTACTCATCTGAACAAGCAATCTGACTAGCATTTTAATCATTTATTTTTCATTAGAAAATATACAGGAAATCCAGCTAAACCCATTTTTCATTTCTCTAATATTCAACGTTACTTTTTAGTTAGTTCTTGGAAAATCTTCCAATGGATCTTTAACACTAAAACTTCTGTAAAGATCTCAAAGAATTAACAAATGAATCTTTCAGGGCAAAATCTCAACTAATGTTCCTGTATTTCCTGTGATTTTATTTTATTTTATTTTATTTTTTATTTTATATAGTTAAAAGGATTAAGTCAATAAGGCCCTATCCAGGGAAGTAAATAGGTACTTTCTTAACTATACACTTCAGTGAGATTTAAGCATGTGCTTAAAGTTAAACACATGCTTACATGCCCTTCTTGAATAGGGGTGCTTTTCTTGATGAGAGATTAAGTGAATAAAGTGCTATAATCTGTTTGGAATTAGTAAATAATAAGCATATACTGTTTATTTTTCCCAAATATAATACTTTTGTGCTTTTGTCTTGGGGTAACTACAACATATGTCTTCCAAAACCAAGAAGGTTATTATTTACTTGAAGGCAAACCACAAAATATGTGGGAGATAGACTTTAACCCTTGTCTTGGCATGTATAAGTGCTGTCTCATTAAGAAAAAACTGTGGAAAAAATTACTTAGAGTCACTGACATTTTATATGTAATGTATCTTGCTAATGTTACACTGTATTTATAAACATTGTAAAATAAAGTAGAGCTTTAAACAGTTTGCAGAATGTGTACTTTCACATGCGTCTGCTGAACAAGTATTTTAGAAATGTTTAGATTTTTTTTTCTATTTATGAGCAAAAGACATTTGCACTCTAAGAGCAAAGCAGGAGCAATGCAATAGCATTATCCTGTTATTTCATAATATGGGCTTGCGAGTGCAACCCATGTTCACTTTAGCAAGTACTTACTCACAGGAGTTATTCCACTGAAATTATTAAAGTTTGCACAATCCAACCCCAGATACATAGATCCATTATTTTTATCTGCAAATTTACTCTTCAAATGTATCAAATTCACACAAGCAGAAATGCTTTTGATACATTGGAATTATAAATTTATTTAATAAAATATTCCATAAATATGTAAAACTTTGTGTATGGTTACACACACCCATGTTCCGCTGTGCAACACAAGATACATATGTGAAAGTATGGGGTTTCCATGAATGCATGCCTTTGTCCATATGAAAGAAGCAAGGAGTCCTGTGGCACTTAAAGACTAACAGATTTATTTATTGCATGAGCTTTCATGGGAGAAAAATCTCACTTTGTCAGATGCTTTGAAGACAGGAGAACTTACAGAATGGCAACAGGACTCTTTGTTTCTTTTGCTTAACTAGACTAACATGGCTGCCCCTTTGGAACTTTGCCCATATGCATTTCTGACTTGTGTGCAATGTGCATGTGTACAAAAGAACACATGCAATGTCAACAATCAGCACTACAAACTCAGTAGTAAACAGTCATGGTTTACATGGACAAAATGAGATCATACTCTGAGAATTGGGATAAACCTGTTTTCTTGCTCTACAGGTGAAGTCTTAGCTGTTTTCTGTATACTGCCTATGTATAATCATATTTTTTTCTTAACCTGAATCGGCTGTTTTTGCAATTCAGCTAATCTCACAGACATTGCTCCTGATTTTCAAAAGAATGAAAGATTTCAGGCCCATAATGTGTGAAATAATTTCCTCTGCATTCTCTGGGATTAAATGATGGAGTTAAAAATAATCCCATTTCCCATTAATAAATGGCAAATATTCTAACAATAATTCATTAATGGTGTTTTTCCATGTTTTTAACTATCACTGGTGTCCTGAGATGATGACTTAAAATTCATATTCAAGGATATGATCTCATGATGATACTGTCTGACCAAAACACAGTTCATATCCTGGAAGATAAAAATTAAGATATTCTGATGACAAGATTAAATTTGAAGTTTTATTTCTTACAGAAGACTCATTTTTAAGATCTCTTCCACAGTCTGATTTTTCAGAAAAGAAGGTCTCATGAACTGAAACAGCTGTTTTCACTGTTAAAGAGAGCATCCTCAAGGATACTGCCTCAGACTGGTAGAAGGCACAGAATTCATGACAACCTAACCTTTCACTAGTTTTGTATCATTTATATTACCCTACAGTACCTGAAACATGAAAGTGACCCTACCTAAGGATAGTAAATGTAGAATAAGTTAAAATCTATGTATCAGTACCAAAAGATCCTGTGAAGCAAACTGTCTTGTAAGCACTATTAACAGACAGCACACTAACAAGAAATGCAACAGGAAACTCATGGAATGGTATTTGAGGTAAAAGTTTGTGCTAGTTGTCAGCAAAATGAATGTCTAATTTATTTAAATACTGCAACCTCTGTGTAGTGATTTAAGTATTCATTAGCTTCTTTTGCTTGGCAGATGCCTTAAGAGCATTGCTCAGTTTAAAGCTCTTTTGCAGCTAACATTATAGAAAGTTCTAGTCAAAACCTTAATATGCCCCTTCCATTCTCATCAAGCTCTGTCTCTTTACCAGGGGAATTTCTTTCCTTAGTATTTGAAGCCTGAGACTGTACACTGTTTATGCATATGTATTAGAACCCATGAAAGGTCTTGAAAAATACCAAGACAGGGCTGGGAGAGACCAAAGTTCAACAGGAAAACATTAACATTAACATTCTCAGCTTGTCATTTCTTTACATTTACCTTCCATTACATATTGGATTACAGTGTATCTGAAAGCAAGGCTAAAAAGACCCCACAGCATTGAAAAGTCTAGAATACTCATCTTCTACCAGCAAGGTCCTATTGCACCTAGCAGTTTATGAAACAGAGTGAAATTTTCACATAGTGAGCAAGCTCTTTAAGGCGGCCAGACCTCAGCCTCACTTGTACCACAGTTATCTCACTTCTTCAACTGGAGAGAGTGAATACATAGTCTTGTGACAGGAGGAACCACACCTGACTCAGAGTCAGACCTGCTGGGAGATATGTGGGAAGCCTGTGGCCATAAGGTGAAAACTGTAGGGAAAACAAACCTTGAAGTGAATGGCTGATAAATGTAGGGGAATCAGTCAAGAAAGGGCTGATGAGGCTGCCAAGTGGACACGGCAAGACAAAGCCTTACGTGACCATTTAGCCTGAATTAGATGTGATTGAATAACTTCAGGACAGCATTTGGCCTGAATTCTTTGTGCTACTGTTCTGTGCAGGCCTGAGGCTCAGAGGTGATGCCAGCCTTTTTCTGGGAGGGAGGAAGAGGAAGGGCTGATCTGATCTGCCCCTCTTCTTCCCCTTGAGGCTCTGTGTCCTTGCCAGGCTTGAAGCCAGGGCTGAGCCATGGTAAGAGCAATCCAGGGAGCCCAGGCAATTGCAGAATGTCCTAAACCCTCCATCTGCCCTGGCCAGCACACCCTAGAGGATGAGGGACCTCAGGCACCCCAGCTTCCCATTGAGAAGAGGTGGAGTGTCCAGGACTCAGCTAGTGGCCCAGTTCCCTGGGCAGTTCCCTTATCATGACCTGGCTCTGGCTTCCAGCCTGGCCAGGGTGGGAGGTTTTGGGGGAAGTGCAGGGAAAGTGTTCGGGCCACTCAGGGGGCAAGGCTCCTGCTTGTGTCCTTTGTTTGCCTTTTGAAAAGGCAGTCTCTCTAAAGAGGAACTCAGCAGACAAAACAGGGTAGTTTGGAATACAGAGAAGATAACCCAAGTATTTAGAGTTCTACTGATGAAGATCCATAGCAGGGGGTGGAAGAAAATTTCCCCTATTGCAGTCATCTTATGTGGTGGTACAGCCATCACTGTCAACAAGAGTGGAGGACTGGTTGGACCCAGGAGGACTAAAAGACGAGCCCAAGAGATGGCGTATAGAAGAGGATAGACCGTGAGAGGAAGAGCTCTGTCTAGCAAGTGTCCGTCAAAGAACAGTTTTGTTTCATTTTGCATTCTTGTGACTTCACAGTCATCTCAACTTTGAAGTATGGGATGCTGGTAGCTGGTCATTTGAGAGAGGAAACTAAGGTTGTGGATATATATGAAGAAAGACAGGATATTTCCTTGTTAGAAACACCTTCCACCCCCTTTCCTTCAGTGGAATTGCACAGTGGATCTGATACAGGTTCAAACTTCATGTTTTGAAATATGTTAATTTATAATAAAACTGTGAAAAAATAAAATAAAAATTTGGGCTCATCTTTCCAAAGTGCCATGCAGGTTTCCTTTGAAGATGATAGCATGCCAACTGGACCCCATATTGGGGCATGTCATGGGATGCACATCTGTGAACCCCCAGTTATGATCTGTATCAGGGGTGGCCAAACTTAAGGAACTCAAGAGCCACACAAGTTGATTATTAAATCTTTGAGAGCCACATGGAGGCATATAGCCAAATATTTTTTACCTACACCAATATTACTAAGTTTAAAATTCATTGCACTTTAATTTTTTCATAAAAAGAGGGCAAATACTGATACTACTAATGTCAGATTCTAATAATTACTTAAGGTTACCATGAAAATTTCACCTATATAGTCAAAAACTTAGCTGTTGCTTGATGTAGAAGACAGCAGGCTAGTGGTGAGTTTTTTAAATTTCCGACCATGCCATGCTTCTCCCTGCCATCCCCGACCATGCCACTGTGGAAGAATTCCATAGCTGAGGACTGACAGTGTTAAGACACAGATGGCTCAGTAGGCCTGAGGGGGAAAATTGTAAAAGAACGCACTCAAAATGCCATTGGAGATAGTTTGAAAAAAACTGCCAGCCTGCAGGACTTTAGTTAGCGTCTCTCTGTGTCTGCCTGCTCCAGACACTGTTTTTCCTTCAACAGTTTTGCTGACATCCTTGACTTATACTAAACATTCTCTTATCAAACCTGCTTAGATGGCATTAGCTCTGACACTGTTGTTATTTGAGATTCTTTTCTCTTTGACCATGGTTCTTTTTTTAGGAAATAATATCAGTTTGCACCAATTAAAGAATGTTAGATCTTGTATATGCATGTATATTAATGTTGCTGATAAGCTATAAAAGTTTCTGTAATGCATCTCAGGGGCAGAGACCAGCACCTAACTGCCCTCTCCCCTACTACAGTGTGTATTTTTTGTTTTGTTTCTTTTTGTTTTCCTGTAATAAAACTATTAGCTGGTTGGTTCTGCACTCAGGTTGAGATCAGCTGTTTTTCTTTGACACCACCACTTCTCCCCACTGTCCTGACCCCCTCCTGAATTCCTAGGCTGGGGCTGCTTTCCTAAACTGATTTGCTGGTTTTCTTCCGGGATCCACACTTTTTCATTCAAGACCCACATGTGGCTCCTGAGCCACAGTTTGGCCACGCTTGATCTATATGATTTTTCTGTTCACTTATGCACAGGGATAGAATGTTTTTATGCCAATTATGACATGCAAAGTTTCTTTAGAGATGTTCATAACCTATTCTACCTGATTACTATGATTATATGTTTCCTGCAACCTCTTGCATGTGTACCAATGCGTAGCATGTTTTGCATGGCTCAGGAGGGAGACAGACAGGAACTCTCTTCCAGCAGCATGGAAACAGCCACAGCTGTGAGCAAACAAGTACCTAGAGGAAGTGACAAAGATATGCCAATTGAGGTCCCTGGCTCAGATGGGACAAAAGGATCACCTTGGCCCAGAAAGGGAGGAGTCGAGGGGGCTCGGAAACAAAGAGAAACACTTGAGAGAATTTGGGGCTTTTGGACCTAGGAATCTCCATCTTGAAACAACTTCAAGCAAGATCTGGGCCCCTGCCTGGCCTAAGGCAAAGACTGACTGTACAAACATCCGACAGCGAAATGCTGTGAGCATAAACTTGGACTATGAGGTCAGTTTAGGTAGCGATATTAGGTTAGTATGCATGTTTTACCTTTTATATTCTTGTGGTCACTCCTGACTCTTTATATTGTGATTCTGCCATGATTGGTCATATTGTCACTTAACATTTTAATTTGTTCAATAAACTAGCAGTTGTTTTTATCTAAAGTTGTGTGATCTTTAGAAGGTGTGAGTGAAGAAGGCTGGGTGTGATTCATTTCTTTGTTAAATGGACAGATGTGAGTGAATGGTGACTGGGAGTGGGTCCCAAACCCTGTAAGACAGTGGCTCCTGGTGAGGTAACCAGAGCTAGGGGTACTCACTTGGGGACCGTCCTTTGAGTAGCAGAGTGCATAAACTCATTGCTTGGGGCTGACTGCACATGAGAGGCTGGAGTGTACTGACTCAGGAGCGAGTGGTCACCTGGCAAAGCAGGGTGAATCGACGTTCAGGAGTGGGAATTGGGGGGGGGGTCACAGCAGGACTCTGGACTGGATTTAGAGAACAGCCTTTCACAGGATATCATTAAATAACAGCCCATTCTCTATGGGGACACCATTCTGAAAGACATCTTTCTTTAACCCCTTCATCTGACTCTCAAACAACACTCCAATCTTTCTAAGCTTATCATCAAAAATAAGCTCTCCACAGACTAGGACACACCAACTCAAAGCGGCACCAGATCCTGCTGGAACAGCAGATGCAAAATCTGCCAATATATATCCTCTCCTACAATGGTCTAGAACTCTTTTCAAGATCCATGGGTCCTACAGATACGTATCACAACATGTGGTGTACCTTATCCATTGCAATAAATGCCTGAATGCTAACTCTGTGGGTGAAACCGGACAATCACTACACTCCTGAATGAATCAACACAGGAAAATGATAAAAGACAAAGCCACCACATGACCTGTGGGTATACACTTTTCACAAAGCGATCACTTTATGGCTGTATTCACACAGCACTTTTGTTTCGGAACAACTGCATTGTTTCGAAACAACAAAAAAAAACATGTTCACACGATGCACCGTTGTTTTGAAACAAGGGCGTTGTTTCGAAACAAGTTAAACCCCATTTTGGGGCGAAACAACCTTGTTTCGAAACAACTCGTGTGAACATGTTGTTTCGGAACAAGGTGTTCCGAAACAACAGGTCA
>ML681984.1:47352511-47479665 GCA_007922195.1 Podocnemis expansa
CTGGGCTGCGCTGAACCCCGCCGGTGCCCGCAGCCCCCTGAGGAAGCGAAATAGCAGGTTCACAGTGTGAACCTGCTATTTCGTTTCCTGCCTTTTTCCTTATTTCGAAATAACTATTTGTTAATCTGAATTAAGTTATTTTGAAATAAGGCGTTATTTCGAAACAAGTTGTTTTGACACAACTTGTTTCAAAATAACCATCTGTGTGTGAATACAGCCTATATCTGATCTATCAGTCCTCATCCTCAAAGGAAACATGCACAGCACTTTCAAGAGATAAGTCTAGGAGCTTAAGTTCATAACTGCTAGACACTAAAAATCATGTCCTCAATAGAGACACTGGATTTATAGCTTATTACAATGATCTATAACACTCTTAACAACTTTCTCCCTAGCTGCTTGCTTCCATCTTCCTTTCCTCCCTATGACTACAGAAATGTTAACAGTCCCTGAATGGCCCCTTGAAATATATGTTAATCACTTACACTAAATCTGTTTTATCCTTTATTTAACTGTGTCACTCTAAGAAAATGTCACAAGTCTGAAGAAGAGCTCTGTGTAAACTCAAAATCTTGCCTTTCTCACCAACAGAAGCTGCTAATCTGAAGAAAGACCTCAGTCACCTTGCCTCTCTGGTATGGCACTCTAGGCCCTATGACAAGCCTTTCCTCTTAGCTTTTTAACTTCCCAGTCCTCTCCACTCTCTTCTTCTAGAAACTTGAGATAAAGGCTATCTAAGCACCTACTCAGTCACCTTGATAGGTTCATTAAAATGTAGAGTGGGAATATACAAATTTATATAAGAGCACACACACTGTAATTACTCACATCAAAGAGAAGGGTAGGGCCCAGTCAAGAAGAGAATTTTTACTTCTTCAAGTCTACAATTTGCATACTCATTCTCCAAAACCTTTCACCCCTCGAGTCACATAAGGACCACAGGAGGCAGTTCCTTTCTGACCTCACTGTGAAACTGCCCTTCATGAAAGTAAAAAAATATACTTTTTCATCTTAAGGGAATTTCAACATGTCTAGTTCCCATAGGAAAAGATACTAAACAAAGGGGGAAAAGTTGAAGTCAGAACTCACTCCACGCATTTTTACCTGGGTGTACCAACTATTACAATTTTCTGAGATCAGTGAAGGTATTAATGTACTGTCCTATAAGAAAACAGGCACAAATGCTGTATGGAACTTAAAGTTAACAACAGAAATACTCAATGTGTGTACACACTTTCCTCTTTCACAATATACATTGAATCTTATTTACTATTGGTCCTGCAAAGATGTTTTCTGAGAAAGGTTGGAGTAGAAAGAAATACACAACTGCACTGCAGAACATGAGCCTTTTCAGCTAGAGTCTCTGCCAAAATATGTTTTCTCATGTTTTTGTTCTAATTTAAAATCTCATTCAGAAAGATATTTAATTGGATGCCAATTTTATGTGATTATCACATCTATGGGCGTGAAAGGAGAATCAGAATGTAGAAGTTTTGTTGTGCTAAAAGGTGTTAATGACTGCCGTTAATCACAGACGTGTTAAAGGTTGTGGTTATGCTGACCAAATATCTTTCAGGCTTCTTAGAAGCTGCAATCATATAAAGATAACCGGAAACAATAGGAGGCTACCACCCAAGCAACTGGGCCAAATGGCAAAGCCTGAGGAGAGAGAAATTGTGTTGTCTGAAGCGCTTTACCTGGGGCAACATGCAAATACAGGATATTGATTGTAGCTGTGTGAAAGGCAGGAAGACAGCAAGAGAAGCAGTACTCATGAGCATGGTCCTTAGGCCTTGTCTACATTAGTGGTTACGCCAGCAAAACTTTTTTTGCTCTGGTATGTGAAAAAACACACACACCCAGCAATATAAGTTTTGCCGGCATAAGTACAGCTGTGTTATGTTAGCAGAAGAAAGCTCTCCCACATACATGTAACCCTTCTGCTAGGGCAGGCTGGATGAACAAGGGCCGGGTTCTATATTTAGGGGTTTCCCAATGACGCAAAACCACCAACTTGCTCAAAGTCCCCACCCAGATCTCTGGGAATCCTGCACTGTTTCCTGGGCACCCCAAAGGAGGAAGGCTTCCCCACTCGCAAGCACGAGTCTGAGTATAGTAAATGGAGCTTTTAACAGCAGTAAAACAAAAATGCAAAAGGCTAAATAACAGAGATCTGCACTAATCTAGGAAACTTAGTATACAGCAAAATTCGCAATAACCCACACTGCATAACAGAACATATAAACTTAATGGCAAAACTGGCACTGATCTGGAGAATCTGTGCTAACTAGGCTCCCAGCCAACCCTAAGGTACATAGGGAGTGTCTTTAACGCCATCTGTCCCCTGACACCATCTACCTGTCACTCACTCCATCCCTTAGAACAGGTTCCTCAGCTCCGCCTGCTGTCTGCCAGCACCATCCTCTGGTCCTTCATTTCATCCAGCTCACTGCTGGCCACTCTCACTGTCGACTGGCTCTGCTGTCTGCCAGCACTACCCTCTGGTCCCTGTGTTACCCAGCTCATTGCTGGCCCCTCTCACCATTTACCAGCTTTGCCCCATTGCTTCCTTTCAGCTCAGGGAGAAGGAATTCTCCTTAGCTCAGTGATTATCAGCTCTGTTAGTCTTTAGCAGCTGATTAATTCAACTACTTCCATAACAAAGAACAGAAGATGCAAGGGAAGGGTGGGGCAAAGTGCTTCAAGAAAAACAATGCTGACCTACCACTTCTGTTTTTCAGTCTTTCAGGCTAAAACACGCAGGAGCCTTTCTCACAAATCTTTTTCTAAGTAAGGGTGGCTTTTACCCTTTAACTAACCCAGACAGATTTGAAACAAACAGAGAGTAGCAGTTTACACAAGGACAGTATTTCATATTTCCTTTTAGTAGATTTACAGACATTGATAGATTTGTGAGAAAAGTAAGCCCCCAAACCATTACCCACTATGCTTTGCCCCAGTGCACCCAGTTTGCTAATCAGCTAATTGTGCTTTTTATATCCATGCTAATACAGAACCCATGCAGATTAGTTGCTCCCCCTGTCAGTTCAAAAGCTATTAGGCACAGCTTCTAAGCCTGCCTTACATACAAAATACCACCACCTAAACAAGTGATGCCCACTATGTTGGCAGAGACAATCTCCCGCTGACAGGACCGTCCACACTCATGGTTCTGCTGGAATGATTTACTTCACTTGGGAAGGCGTGGTTTGTTTTTTTTTTCCCCAAACCTCAAAGTGACAAGCTTTTGCCAGCATAACTGTGATCGTAGATAAGCCCATAAAGGGAACAGAAACTGAATTATATGGGCCATAGAAAATTCTGGAAAGGTAGACTTGGAAATTTTTAAGAAAGGAATCTGATTGCTCTTGTTTGCTTTTACAGTATTCAAGGAAACAGGATTTCAAATACATTCTTTGTAAATAAACAGGATTGCATCAAAGAAATACCCACCTTTTATAATCAGTTATTCCCCCTAAGGGTTCCTCCTCTATAAGGCCCCAATATTAGCCAACCACTCAAACCAAAGAGGAAAATATAGTATTATTTTTTCCTAATGTCTAAGACAGAGATTTGGATTGCAATTTTGAACCATACTTATTTTGCTAATAATGTTCTTAGTCAACTCTGAGAACATGGGAGAAACCTTCATGGACTACGGATGTCAATGAACCAAAAACAATCTAAGGTGTCTGAGGATCTGCTTAAGTAGTTTTCTCACCCTTGGAACACATCACTAAGAAGTACTGCATATGAGAACTAACAGCATTAACCTTAAAGTGGAGCTGGGTGGTGATCTAGTTGCTATGTAGGTAAGTAGTTATGATATAAAACAGTGGCTCCCAACCTGTGGTCCAGGGACCCCCAGGGTCCGTGGACATGTTGCAGGGGGTCTGCGGAGCCCCTCCCTGCCCAGGGCCGGAATCCAGTTACAGACCTGATGCTCCCCGCCAGGGCTGCCCTTTCCCTCCTGTGGCTGGATCCTGGCAGGGGCAAAGGCAGAGGACAATAGCTTCCACGGCTCAGCTCCCCAGCGGTGCAGGCAATGGTGGTGGCAGCACTACTCACCGGCTGTCCCAGGGTGCAGGCCAGAGTCTGCCCGTGCGGGCCAATTATATCATCAACCTGGGGGAGGGGCACAAAGATTTTTTTTTTGGTAAAAAGGGGTCCCCAGCCTGAAAAAGGTTGGGAACCACTGATATAAAATATTACTTATAGACAAATAAGGGCCTGATCTTGTGAGGTGCTGAGTGCCTCCTGCAAGCATTGAGGGTCATCAAGTCCCCTTGGACTGAAGTCAGCTGAAGGCATCCAGCACTTACAGAACTCAGCACCTTACAAAATGGGGCACCAAGATGATGCCAAGAACACTGCATCCCATTTTATGCCACTTTTCCGTTGCTGTCAGTTCTGCTGATTGTCTTCCTTAGCAAGAAGATTTTATGGTTTCAATTTTGTAACCCACTTTCCTCATTCTCCTGACCACAGGAGCTTTCAGTATGTCACATGTATTGACAGCATAATGACACCCAGTAAGGTCAAAATGTCTCTAAAACCCAACACTTTCATAGCATTTGTACATTAGCCCCACCTTCTTACTATTTTCCTCCTTGTAAGCAGTTTATATTTATATGGCTATGTGCTTTACTTCTTTGAATTCTGTACATCAGCAAGTTCCAAAGGCACAGCCATGTTAGTCTAGTCCAGCAAAACAAGCAAGGAGTTCTGTGGCACTTAAAGACTAACCAATTAGTCAATTAGTGCCACAGGACTCCTTGCTTGTTATACATCAGTAGTTCTGAACCTTGTATGGGTTGCAATAAGCTTGGTGGCATGTGTGACCCTACAGGATGCACAAATTCCACCACTGTTACAACTGATATAGACTCAGAGGCTATGAGATTTACTTTGCGATTATAGTCTCTTCATCAAAACTTCCTTGGAACATGTCAACATACTTGTGTGCTCATGCAGTCCCTTTCCTGGACATGCTTTGAACAAGCATGGCTAGGCACTAGAATGAAACAATTACGGTTTGCAAATTAGAAAACAACATTTCAAACATTTGTGCAAAACACACCTTAATTGTTGTAGAAAACACTTCAGAACAAAGCAAACACACAGAAAAGACCAACTGGCTCTGCCAATAGGTGTCACGCACTTCCCCCCCCACCCCAGTTCTGTTCTGTGCACTCTGGATAACATGGAGGACTGCTAGCTTCTTTCCATTAATGCACTGATATCATGGAGTGGGTATGTGTGTAAGGCAAAACCAGCAGCTCTCTGACATTCTCCCTTCTCCCCTTAAAGCCCCTACCCATTCAAGGCTCTGTAAACTGGGGGGACAAGGTATATCAGTAAAAAAAGAGGGCCAGAGCAAGGGGAGTTGCTCAGCATGGCATATTCCTCTCTCAATCCGGAAGAAATGCTTATACCAAGAATTAACATGGTATTATGTTTGACTGCAATGATGTCCTGTCTCCTTAGCATGGTGCAAGGCCTCAGGGAGGGAAAGGAACTATTCTGTCAATCAACTGAAGCCCAAATGTGAGAAACAGTTATTCATCCAAGAAAGTTTAAATATGATGCTATTCATTTCTTTAGAGTAAATAGCTCTTCCTATAGTCTCAGTTTGATTATTCTGTCTTTCTGATGTAAATTATTTGCAACAGGAGTAGTGAGGGGGCATCAGATCTGTTTAAAACTTGAATAACTTTTGTACTGAAGTGTGAACCTACCAAAGAATTTCCTAGTTCCTCTTTCTACTGCCTTGGTGGGGTTTTATCCCAGTAGAGCAGGGAAGGGCTTACATGCACACACACTCTGAACTCTGAGTCTAGTGATGGCAAGCTGAGTCAACCAGAATGAGGGACAGTGCAGGCAGTTTGTGGGTGTAATTAGCACATTGAAACGCATAAACTCAGAGCAAGCTTCTTTATAGGAAATTGTGGGAACTTGATGTCACCTGCCAATGGTCACAGTTCCTGCACAACACTCTCACACTTAACTGGCATGCTGTCCCACCCGGCAGCTAAGATTTCACGCCCAGTTGTGGGGAGACGTTGGGACGCCACAGGAAAATAGCAGGCAGCTTCTCCTCACATGGAATGTCTCCCAATTGCTCCCCATTTGCTTTGAGGTAGGGATCAGTAGGTTTGGGGGTATTTTTCTTTTGAAAATTTATTTTCCCCAAAATAAGTTGGGAACAAAAAAGCATAAAGGAATGGAAGAGAGGGGAGGGAAAGGAAGGATCATGAGAGCAACATTTTAGTTTCTAGCTTCTCAAAATCAAAGTCCCCTCAGAAGTCAGACCAGTGGTTCCCAACCCGGGGGTCTGCGGACATGTTGCAGGGGGCTGCAGAGCCTCTCTCTACGGGTGCCAGGATCCAGCTACAGGTTTGCTGCTCCCCGCCAGGGCTGCCTCTCCCTGCCCGTGGCTGGATCCGGCAGGAGGACGGGGCCACGGTGGCTCCCGAGCAGGTGGCCGTAGCTGCCACGACTCGGCTCCCCAGCAGCGCTAGCCAGAGTCTGCCTGCACAGGCCAGATTACCTAATCAGCCGGGGCAGGGGAGCCGCAAAGTTTTTTTTTTGTTAAAACGGGGTCCGCAGCCTGCGAAAGGTTGAGAACCACTGAGTCAGACTAAATCTCTTCTCTTCTGCCTGAGATCCCTCTTCTCTGAGCCATGCCCCGCTTTTCAGCGGCCAGCTCAGAGCCCCTTGTGCCAAGAAGTGCCGCCGAGCCATGGTTACTGAGGCAAAAGGACACGTCCTCCTGTCTACCTTCCCCTCCTCCGTGTGGCAGGCGTTTTAAAACCCAGGCTTGTGGCTGGCGTTTGACTCACAGGGGTGCCCCAGAACACCCTGTTTGTGAGGGAAGCCTTCCAGGGCCCCTAAAAAGAGAAGAACGGGACCTTCCGACTCCATTTTCTCCACAGGCCCTCCTGTGGCGCCCGAGGCAGAGGGGCACGGCCGGGCTCGAGACCCTCCCGCCCCACAGGGGCCCCCGGCGGCGGGCTGAGGGCTGCCTGAGGAGCCAACTTGCCGCGCTCCGCCCGCCGGGGGCGAGGGCGGGGAGCCGGGGCCGCCGCCCATTGGTGAGCCCTGGCGCCGCCCGAGGGGAGCGCGGGATCCTGCGGCCCGGGCTCAGTCCGCGCCGCTCCCGTCCCGGCCATGGGGCCGCCGCCAGCGCCAGCGGGGCCCGCGCTGCTGCTGCTCGTGCTGCTGGGGCCCTGGTCCCGGCCCGCCCGCGCCTACAACCTGGACACGCGCCACCCGCTGCTCTTCAGCGGCGCCAACGGGACGCTCTTCGGCTACACGGTGCTGCTGCACCGCCGGGGCCCGGCCAGCTGGTGAGTGGTGCCGCCCGCAGGGATTTCCCGGCCCTTCCCGCCGGCAGGGCAGGTCCGGCCGCCGCCCGCCTCTCTGCGCGGGCGCTGGCGAGGCTGCCGGGGGGATCTCGCTGGAGCCCGCGCCTGATCCCCGCGTTTTTCGCTTTCAGGCTGGTGGTGGGAGCCCCCAAAAGCAACTGGTGGACCAACAGCTCTGTGGTGAACCCAGGCGCCGTTTTCACATGCAGGATCGGGAGCAACCCCAACAGGACTTGTGAACAGCTGCAGCTGGGTGAGTGGAAGGGTGTGGGGTGTTGCTCTGCTTTGCACCTGGAGGTGAGGTTACAGCTTCGGGGAAACACTCCAGCCCGCTTGGCAGTTAGAGTTGAATGCAGAAGCGAGGCGCTACAGCCGCCTTATTCACAAGTGAAGTGCCCCTTTCTGTTTCCTCCTGTCCTCAACAGGCCCGATGAACGGACAATAGACAGAATTCTCCCAGAAGCATGGAGAAAAATTGGATTCTTTCAATGAATGTTCCTCTCGCCACTGTTTTGCAAATACTTCATGGGAATGGCTGTGTATCATTGAGAAACAGACAACATAGCCCAGTTTTGATCTGACTAAACAAATCTTCAACGCATCACTGCTTGCAGAATAATACAAGAACCTACAGATGTCCCCTGTAGACTTAGGTCACGTTTTCATGTTAGCGCTTATATTTTCATAAATTAACATTTATATTTATCGTCCTTTGATACAAAAGTGAACATAAAATATAAAAATGTATAAATTTAGATTAAATGATTTAAAATATACACCCTAAAAAGCTAGATTTTTTAAAAGCTGAATTTTTCTTGCCAGTAGAAAGGAATACGATAGTTTTTTTTCTTAGTACAAATTAACCCAAAATTAAAATGACAGGTCCCGCCTTTTTATTTCCATCTTCATGTTTGTTTTTCTTTCCCACCTTTTTGCTTCAACATCTATTATTCCACAACCTCGTGAGAATTTAAATCAAATTTCTGTTATTCCTCAAAGTAATTCAACCTTCTGAGCTGATGGCAAATGTAATTAAAGTCAGCGGATGGAACTAAAATAGTTTCTAAAGTATGCTCTGGAGTTTCTCTCTAAAGCATTCCACCTCCCAAACCATGCTGAAGTAACTAGACTTTATTTTTCATATGCCGGTGGCATATGTGCAGCTATACGTGTGCTGCCCCACGTGTATGATTTTTGTACAAAATGCAGCAGTCTGTCTGCTAAAGCAATAGTTCTTAAGCTTTTACGGATTGTGAGTTGCTTGGCCACATGCACCACCCTACAGGACACGCCAGCGCACCCCCTCCCCACGGGCTGATTCCAGCCCTCCTATTTGGGTCTCCACCACACACTTACTGCTGTGTGTTAGCAAAGTAATGTGTCCCAAGACAGTGGCTGAGAACTGCTGTGCTAAAGAATGTAATTTTGCTCTAAGCGCTTCACCCCAGTACTTTTGTCCCTCGTGACTACAGAGTTCATTTCCAAGTCTCTGTGCTGTATTTAGAGCTGTGCATGAGATTGCTCTGACTATCTCTGATATCACCTCTCTTGTGGCTTTTGTGACCCACTGAAACTGTGAAATTGTTAGCAAGTAAAGGAAGTTTGGGAGTGCGGGAAACTGCTTTCTGAGCAGTGGACTATGGAAATCATTTCCACAAGACATTGCAGACTATCAAAAAGTTTGTTTTAACTTTCCCTTCATTACTCCTCCACCTAAACCAGCATCATCACACTATATCCCCAAAACAGATTCATTAACCAAACTGTTCTCATACATGCAGGAAAAAAAGTAATTTTAAAATAGTTTTGGAGCACCCCATCCAGCTATGTTGGTAGGGCTATGAAGGTAAACATATAGGCAAATATTTGAGTAGGTGGGAGGAAAGAGAATGAATTCGTGTTTGAACAGCAAAACTTATTCTACTCTAGTGATCCAAGGGCTAGGGGTTGAGGCTAAATGAGGGGCCTGCAACATGTGACTCCGGAGCTGTGTGCAGCTCTTTGACTTCCCCCTTGCGGCTCCAGGCTCTCCTCTTTTCATTCCTGCAGGTGGCTCTTGCCAGGCTCTGGGCTTCGCTTGGCACCAGGGGACCTGTGAGTGGGGGGAGCTGCTGTAGGTTCTGGGCTCCCCTGGCCCCTCGGGACCCTGCGGCAGGTATCCTGGCCCAGCTTCCCTCACTCCCCTCTCTCTCCACTCCCAGGAGGCTACACATTGTGGCTCTCAAAACGCTTAGTTATTGAAGGAATTTTTTAAAACGTCTCTTGTTATCTTTTGGGTTGCCTACCCCTGTGCTAGACAAAATTAGGCTGGAAATAAGGCACACGTTTTGAACAGGGAGAGTAATTAATCACTGGAACAATTTGGTAAGTTTTGGGGTGTATTCTCCACTAATACCTTTTAATTCAGTTTTTTTTTTTCTAAAAACTGATCTAGAAATTATTTTGGGGAAGATCAGTGGCTTGGGTCATACAGGGCAGTCTTGCTAGATCACGATAGTTCCATCTGGCCTTGGAAGTTGTAAATATATGAATCTACAAGTGATTTTCTTTCTGGGGTGTTGGGCAGTGAACCTGGTTTTGATAAAAATATACTAGATAAGCAAGAGTATGCCTGTCTAAATGAACTTAGGTTGGAGTTCAAGAGCCTGAGAAACCTCTCCAAGTAGTAGTCTTGGTTTCAGCTGCTGTCACATTTCTGTTTTCAGTGCTCTTCCTTTCTGTCTCAGTTCTGACTGCACTTTGTGACACTATGCTGTGGACTTGGAGCCACATAAGGTAGACAAAGAAATATAGGAAGAGTTTCTATGATCTAGTGGTAGTAACAGCAAAATAAACTCTGTGCTTCAGGTGCTCTTTCTAGGTAAAATGGGCAGGCACTTATATTATGCCACAGTGATATTTAGCTAGGAAATCCCTCTAATACCTACACGGGTACCTTAACACACACTTTCAGTGAACACAGGAGTGGAAAAGGCTCAGAGTCACTGCAAGCGTGGCTTAAGTGTGTTTTACCTTCTGCACTCTATTTAGTGTTTGTTGCCTCTGCTGGATTTCTTTGTCAGTGGAGAAGAAGCAAGGAAGATGAGGTCCTGGATAGGGTTGAACACTATCACTATTGATTTTAACTGGGTTCTAAATAGAAGTTGCGGTGTAGTGAATAATTACAGGCTTAAAGGCTATTAAATGGATTTGGGGGACTTCTGCCACCAGACATAGAGGCTGTAGATATGCATGGATGTTGGCTGTCTTGTGGTGTAATTCATTGAATGCTTATATCACAATATGACCAGGACTCTTCACGTGCCACTTTGCTGTGACAAATATAAGAGTTTATCTTAGCGCTCGTGTGTTGTTAGGTTTTTCTTTTGTTTTGTTTTTGTTTTTTTTCTTTAATTGGATCAATCCTCCATAACATTAAACGTTTCTCATGTTAAAAAAATCCAAGCTATATATAAAAGAACAGTTCTGCAATAAATTGAGTGTAAAATCAGCCATATTGGAAGGAAGTTAAAGGGGAGACAGCTTGGGCTAGGCTAATTACCCTCCTTAGTGTGATGTTCTCTTGCATATATTTATGACCTTTAGGGAGGAAGACAAGGTCACATAAGGGATAATTAAGTCTAACTCATTTAGGCAGCTAACTATTTCCTAGATATGGCATCTTTCCATGACTGTATCCCTTGTTTTTCCTTGATGGTATTTTTCATCGGACATGTTCTGGTTCTGACCTTTCAGCAGTAGTTGTTCACTCTGGAAATTAGTTGTTTCAATGGGATGAAGAATGTCCATTTTAATGAATGTAACCTCAGTAAGATTTGAAGTCATACAATGTAAGAAACACTTTTCAGGTAGCCCATGCCTTCAGTTATGAGCCGCTGATATTTCAAGGGTGCTAAAATATTTGTAGGAGGCTTCTTGCTGCTTTTCAATGCCTACAACAAAGATAGGTGTATTACAAACTTCTGGGGTAGATCGTTGGCCCTATTAAGAGTACTCATCAACAATCTGGTGTGACAGAGTGTAACCTGCTAGGGTGGGCTCAAAGTCATTTATCTGCCCCTCTCCAGTGCCTCACAGAAAGCAGAGACCTGCAAAAAGCAGCTGGAGAGCCAGGATCCAGTTGTCAAAAGGACTCACAGCGAAGACTGCTCAGAGTTTCCATCCCACATTAAACTATTACTCAACAGAAACGTAACAATGAACTTTATTAACTAACTAAACACACCTTATCCTAAGGAACCATAATACTTTTAAACAAAACAGTAAGAAACCCAAGAGTCCCAAAGTTCAGGTGCGGTCACCCTTATCTCAATTGCACCCTCTTTTACGTCCTTGGGGCTTGAATGCAGAACGAAAGCAATCCTCATCCTCTCTAGCTGCAGGAATCTTCAGGCAGATGCCATGCAGTCCTTTCTTCCTCCTGTGCAGCCAGCACCATGCAATCAAGTCACTGGCCATCCAGCTCTCAGTTCCACTGCAGACAACTCCCCTGCAAAGCAGTCGAAAGCTGGGAGAAAACATCCTGCAGTCCACTCCTGCTCAGCTCCTTTCACTGAGTCCCTTAGCCAATGTCCTCTGCAGCTCTCTGTTTGCTCCTCTCCAGGCTTCTCTTCTCCGGCTTCTCCCTGGGCATGTAACTCCAGCAAAACAATAAAACTTGTGGAGCATGCTCAGTGTGCTCCCTCACCCTCTTACCAGAAGTTTCTGGGCTGCAAAATCTGCCCAGCAACATAACCCAGCCATAAGGGTCCCTAAAAGAGATTGCACCTATTTAGGCACATGGGTTACAAGAGGAGCTTTATGAGTGGTTTAATGGGCTAGCTACTGACTTTTCCCCTATTGGGAATTCTTTGGTAGGTTAGAGCCAGGGCAGTCCTGGGGGGGAGGGGAACAGGACCAATCATCCTGTGTGGGCCCCCCACCCTGTCCCCCACCTGTGGAGGGAGTGGGGGGCTGGCCTAGAGGCCAGGCCCTGTGCTCTTGCTTTGCCCCTGGGCTGGCTGCTCCGCCCTCAGGGGCAGGGCAGTCTGGTCCTGACACCAGGCTCTGCTTCCCCATCGCGCCCCACCCCTTGCCTTCAGCTTGCCATCTAAGGCAGCAGAGTGGGGGCAGTGCAGCAGTGGGCGGCATCATACAGGGCCTGTGAAACTGCAGGGCCCAGGATGGTCCCCTTCCCAGCCCCCTGGAACTGGCCTGGTCAGAGCTACAAGATCCCCAGTGCTTCCAGTGTAGGAGGTCTATCCGGAGCAGCCTTCTGCTTCAGTGATCTCAACTGCCTGATCTGCCCAGAGTCTCATAGGCAGCCAGGCATAACTTAGAAAAGGCTAAATTATGCTCGGCTGGTTTTCAACCGGCCCCATGACACATGGGCCATGAAGACAGTCTCTGTGCACCTTTGTTTTCCCAAGTGTTCAGCTGCACTGAGTGTATTTCCCCACTAGCAGAGCATCTAGTCCATTGAATATAAAAGGCAATAGAATTCAGTGAGCCTTTTCTCAATGTTATGGTAAAGAATGAATGTAACATTTCAAGAAATTAAGATTTTAATTGACTATGTTTTTGCTTTGTTGATAAGATTTAGTATTCTAGTCTATAAAGATATACACAAGTAGGGCTTTTATAACAGTGATTGTATGTGAAGAAAAATTAGTGATTAGATACGTGCAAAAATACAAAGACTAAAGATTCAGGGTATATTATTTTATAGTGATATCCCAGAACACCCATTAAGGCTTAATTTTGTGACATGCTGCGTTTAACTTCTATTGACATCTCCCATCAGGTTAGGATGATTGTAGAGGGACTCAAGAGTATAGTAGTCTTCAAGTTTTTAGTCTAGAATATCTTGTATGTTCATATTCTCTCAAAGTAAAATGGATTATGATCAATTTGCCAATAATATTGAGAGAAATCAAGTCAGAGCTCACGAAACAGTGAGCCATTTATGCTGTTTAACATTCAGCAAAAGAAAATTATATTCCGTTTTTCAGCTTACACTGCAGTCTAACTTACAGCTTCTTGAAGTAGAGATGCAGAGCTGCCACCCGTAAGTTCTCCACTTAAGCCCTTATCATAATCAGTCTAGAAACAAGTTGCCCTGTAGCTCCCCCAGGTGAAGGTTTACAGTGGAAGACAAGTTCCAGAAGGGCAGCAGTGCTAGTCTAGTTCAGCAAAACAAACAAGTAGTTTGACACATGAACATTTCAACAACTTTCTGCAAGTATTTTCTTGGTGGAAACAAAGAAATTGGATCACCTGCATTCCTCCTTCTGTTCTTATTACCTAAATATTTTAGTTTAGTGAACGGATAATGTTGGGGGTGGGACAATGGTGAAGAAAGTGTCCCTAGAAATAGTAAAGGATATTGGTGGAAAGCAAACTTTAGATTTAAATGCAAGTATTTGCACCACCAGCCTGATGCTATGACTTGCACTCATCCACTTGGGTGAATGGGAGCACTATCATGTGACCTGTCTTCACTGAACTATCCATCTGGCACACATTTCAGATGTTGAACAAGGGAAGTGAATTGGTACTGCACAGTACTAAGACCAAGAATCATTCACAGTGAATAATAACAAATCACTGAATAATTTGAAATAAGAATTGTGAAAAACCTTGAAAAGAGGCTCAATTATTTGAATGAGTTGTTTACTCACTTCTAAATATAGTATACAACTGCACACCTTTAACCTCCTTGTGTATTTTGGGGTCTCCTGCTTTGATCCTCAACAAATATTGCTGATTGGATGTATTGAAATAGTATTGTCAGTGCAAGGTGTGATGATTGTAAGGGCTGCAAAAGGCAGTGGTCTATATGACTTAGTTTGACCATGTGGACTCCTTGGAGTGTCCTGTTGTGGGGGTGACACAGAAGTATTTCAGCTCTGTATTTTACACAGTCTGCACTTTTACTTATCTCACAATGACTTCAAAAGAGCAAGCCATTCTCCTTTCCCCTGAGGCAGTTTAGGCACAATTTCCTTTTTGGTGCTTCCAGCAGTGCAGCTTTCTTGCCTGTAAATTGCTGCAGCCTGTGCTGGCAATCTGATTCATCATGGATAATGCAGAGCCCACGCTAATCACTATGTCCATCATATTAAACCCATACTCCTCCTCGCACCCATCTTTAAGCCCACAAGAGATTCATGCTTAGAGCCCTGCAAATAGGTGGATAGCCGCCTATTTCTTGTGACTGCAGGTTGGATACAGGTCCAAATATTTTATCTGCACAGAGCTAGAACCCTGCAAATATGTGGATATCCACAGATACAATGCAGATTTCTGTCGACTGTTTCTTGTGGCTGCAGATTGGATGCGGATCCACATATTTGCATCCAGACAGGGCTATATTCATACTATCCCTTCCTTAAACAATAGCAGAAACCTTATTATTAAATAAAGAGGAATGACAACGAGTCTTGAGAAAGTGTAGAGCTAGGAGAAGAGTAGAAAATGAAAGGAACTGCAAGAGAAACAGAAGATGGTACTGGAGCAGAGGGCCAAAGCCAAGCTGAATCCAAAGATTATAGGTTAGAACCAAAGAGAAGGGAAGATAACTAAGTGGGTTAAAGGAGAATACAGTGGATGGGAAAAGAGGAAAGTGCTCTTCTCACTGCTTTGGAAGTCCTTAGGGACCCTTCAAATGGGTAACAAAGTGGAGCATGAGAAAAGAGAAGGCACAAGTGGAAACCTTCCCCATCTCAGACCCCATGACAATCAGGCGTTGTTTGGTTACTAGAAGTGCCTCCAAAAGCTCTTTGAACATTAGGCAATCGGAGTGGCTAGCCTTTCCCCCTCCTTCTGTTTTCAATAACAATATATATTAGTTGTTCTGAAGTAAGCCATTGTCATAGCAAAATGAAAATAGCTGCTGGAATGGATTTATTAGTAAAGGATTTTCCTATCTAAAAAACACTGACTGGGATTTAGGGGTGGGGGCTATACACAGTTTTCCAGGAGGAGTTCATAAAGTGTGCTCACTAGCCTAGTTTCTGTCATCTATCAGCCTCATACAGAAAAGAGATCACATTTGTTCTCTTAATGTTATTGAGAATTGTTACTTTAAAAATAAACCTTGCATACATTATTAGAACATCTTCCATGGGAAGTGATTGGGTATTCATTCTCTACGGTGATGTTGCACCAACATCCAAACTGATATCTACAGACTGACTTGTTATTTAATATACAAAACTCATGTTGTGCATCTAGTCAACTAGTAGTGTACTGTTGTTTGTATGTGCGTCCTCAAAGGGGAGGTTGGTTTGTGGATTCACTAGACACAGACAAAGACCACTTAAAAGAAGATCGATATTTAGTAAATGCCAGGGGTAGTATACTGAATAAGTCGACCTAAGCAAAACAAAGCAAAATGTGAAGTGGCAAGAGTTTACGTTCCTTCAGCAGCAGGGGACACCTTGCACAGTTGCAAATGACCCCGAGGAGGTTTCCAAGTCACCTTTCTTATAAGGCCCATTCAGCGAGGTCCAGCAATCATAGGGGCTGTCCTAACATATAGCACAATTTAGGGGGGGCAGGGGGATCAGGCCTGCCCTACCTGAACAGGCTTGGACCAGTCAAGCTGGTTTTGAAGGGCACACAAATGCAAAAGCACAAAATAACACACAATGAGCAAAAACAGGTCTAAACACTAGTTAAAACAAAAAACATAGGCAGACCCTGGTACACTCTTTCTGGGCAGATAGCCCAGAAAACAGTTCATGGGAAGGTCATTCCCATGGGAAAGGGTGCAAGCATCATTACAGTGTCCATTACAAACATCTTCTGCAAAGCTCCCTATAACAATATCCAAGCCAAATGGAACTTTATGTGCAGTTCAAGGTGTTGTATTAACAGTTCTGATGTCTCTTCCTAGCTCCCTGGATCATCGCATCCTGATTTCCTCCAAACTGTGTAGAAAGCAGATCAGCTGCCTTCATTTCTCCCACATCTCTGGCCCCTGTGAAGAGTGCTCTGTATCATGGGTCTGTGGATTGGGTTGGGCCAGGAAACACCCAAGATCTTTTTGGTCTCTGTCTCTGTGGAGAATCACCAAAAGAGATAACATAGTCTCTTAAAAGAAGCAAGAAGTCCTGTGGCACTTAGACTTACAGATTTGTTTATCGCATAAGCTTTCATGAGAAGCTCCTTGCTTCTTTTGCTGAACTAGACTAATACAGCTGCCCTTTTGGAACATAGTCTCTTCGTTCCTTTTCTCTACTGCAGAAGACTCTGAGCCTCCTACCTCTTCCTCTCTCCCCTAACCTTTGTGTCCCCGCCCCCCCTCCCGCCAAATTCTTCTGGATCTCTGTGCTGCCAGGAAATGGAAGCAGTTTGGAAGCTCAGGAAATCTACTGAGTATGGGTGGCAGATTCAATGGCCTAGAGATATCCTATCCTGAGGGTATTTCTACTTAAAGGAATTCTCTTGTCTATCAGAATTTTATCAATTTGATATTTTGCCCAAACTGATGCCAAAATCATTTGAGGTGATAATACTGAGGAAGTATACAGTGAGAAACAGCACTTTTTATATCCCCTACATTATTACTGTAGAGAGACTATAAATGGAACAGGAGGCAGTTAATATAGGGAGATTTTCTTTTAAAGGAACTTGCCAGATACTTAGAACTTGGTATGCATTTTGTTCAAATGTAATAGCCCTTGCACCAGCAGGTTATAAATAAGATGTCAGTGCTACTGCAAGCATATTTGCTCCTCCATTTATGTTAGTATATGTTTCTGTTGTAATCTCTGATCTGTATTAGAGCCCTCTGCTGGCTAATTTATATGAGACAGAAGATTCTGTGTTGTTTTAGTAGGTAAAGCAATTAATTTATTGTGGGACAGGTGAGCAGAAGTCTTGCTAGAATTTTTTATTCCAACTTGGATAGGAAAATAAAGAGCTTAGTAGCTTTGGTTAATCAAAAAGCAAAATGCTATTTGAAGATACTGAAAACATTGAGTAGTGTATTCTGTCATGTGCTCTTGTGTGTAAGAGAGGCTTTTATAAAATGTGTAAGAGACTTTTATAAAAAACATGTGTTTCCAAATTAATTGAGCCTTTCAAGCATAATATAGTATTTTTAAGATTGTAGCCCTGACTACATAAAATTATTTTTTCAATGCACATCAGCTTGTTAGAAGGAAACAAAAACTTGCCAAGTATTTTTTTTTTTGTGTGGAGTTTAAGTGGTTCCATTTGTAAAAACTACTCTTTGATATTTAAAAAGACACAAAGAAGAAACCGACTTTAAAAGATTGCTTGCATTCAGCATAAAGAGTACTCAGAGCACAGGAATTTGATCCATAGTGGTTCCACTTCCAAAATAAAGATTGTACTTAAAGACATCTTATTGTATCAGAATAGGAATTCCTAGTAGAACTGATTTCTAAGTGCTAAGTAGAAGAGATATTTGGAGCTACTGACTCTAGGCTAGAGTTCCAGTCCTAAAAGGCATCAGGTTACTGCATGAAGCTCTTTTATAAAATTAGAATACTACAGACATTTGAAATCAGAAATAAAATCAGATTAGAGTACTGCAGAAATTTGCAAAATCATCTAGGAGAGTGGATTTAGATCTGGGAGTTTGAATTCAGTATTGTAAAGCACCGGAGGTTTAGGCCCAGTGCTAGATTTGAAAAATTCTCCCATTTTGGTTTCATTGGATACCAAATACAGGGCTTTAAATTTCCTTGTATACCAATGATTAATCTTTCTAATAAAATGCCATACTATTTGTGATAAATTAGCTTAGTGAATACCAGTGTCACTTTATAAGTACTTTCTTTGAAGTCACACTACTGGGGTAAAGTCCCTGGCTATCAAATAAGTGATGGTTTTCTTAAAAGGTGGCCTACGTGATATTAGGCTTGTGTTCAGGTTCCTGATTTCTTCAGTTTCAACAGTGATGATCACACAATCAGAGCTCAGTGATGAATAAGTCCTGTTCACACCTAAAATGCTGTATTTGGATCTGGGCATATTATAAATATACTATACCTTTGTTTCTGAATAATATGAACCATGCTAAATATCTATAAGTGGAAAGTCCTATAACAAATGTATATCTGTATAAATTCTGCTGAATGTACACTGTTTAATATAATCAACGGGTAATCAAGTTGTTTAAGGAACTACATAAAATTTTAGTGTATTTCCTGTTTTGAAGATGATTGTCATAGGTTTTGGTTTGGTTTCTTTGCCCTAGGCAGTCCCGAAGGAGAACGTTGTGGAAAGACCTGTTTGGAGGAGAGAGATAATCAATGGATGGGCGTCAGCTTATCCAGACAGCCAAGAGAAAATGGATCCATTGTTGTATGTGTTGCCTTAAGTTTTGTATGCTTTTTTTGTTGTAGTATGTTCACAACTTTTACAGTCTCCTTTCATGTCTTATGTTTTTTCTTTGTATGTACAGGCCTGTGGACATAGGTGGAAAAATATATATTACATAAAAACCGAACATAAACTCCCTCATGGTGTTTGTTATGAAATTCCTTCCGATTTCCGAACACAACTGAGTAAACGACTATGTCCTTGTTATACAGGTAAGCAGAGAATTTAATCATGTCTAGGTCTTAGTAAAATAATATACTATTTAAATTTAAAGAGGTAAAAGAACAAAAATGCCCTGAAAGAAAGAAATGATGTGGGGGTTGTAGAAATTGAAATTGTTCTGTTGTCTTTTGTACACCCACCTGCCCTGGTAGGCCTTTTTCTATCCAGGACTTGCTAAGTAGGCTCTGAAGACAAAAATCTGGCTTATAGACAACTTTCTGGTATAATTTTGATCACTTTGAAGTAATATTGATTCAACAGCTGAAAGGGGCAGCCAGCATTACCTAATAGGCTGGTCCCGTGCAGGGCATGCTTTAATTATAAATAAGCCAGTGAAGCCTCAGTTTGCTTCGTCCACCTGCTCGGCTTATGCAGTATAATGTCTGAGTTGACTAGAAGTAATGTGCTCAGCCTTTTTCCTGTGCATCAAACACACTGCGCCCAGTAGCAGCCAATGCTGCCTACTTTCCAATTGATGCATCTCAAGTCTTAACTCCTGCCATGCCTAGTCTCTCATGCAGCTTGTAGCCTGCAGAAAGAGGCCTCCCTCAATGCCCCTGTGTAATCTGTAGGAGAACAAGTATAAGAGGAGGATGGACCCAAGATGGGAATGGGGATCTGTATGCTCCTCAGCAACCTACCAGAGAATCCTGAGCTCTTATGGTACTTTTCCCACATGGAGGAAAACAATGCACCAATGTATCTATCAGTTGAGGAATGAGAGAGCAGATGATCTCACAGAGAATGATGATGAAACTCTTTCCAGCATCCATCCCCTGGCTCCAAAGACAGCTACGGCCCTGAGTGGGTCATCCTTCCACCTCCTGTGCTTTCTGTGTGAGGGGAGTGGGAACCAGGTAAATGAAGGTTGAATGAATTGAAGAGAGACTGAAGGGAAAAATTTAATAAAGAAAAGCAAAAAATTGGAGTTTGAAGAGCACAGACATAAGGAGCCTTGCAGAAGAAAGACACAGGCATAGGGGACAGAGATTAAAAACATGAGAAAGGAAGGATATAAGAAATGAAAGAGATGGAAAGTGGGAACAAGATACTGGTCTCTCCAGTGCTGTCCTTGCAAAGATCTAATGGAGTGTTAGTAGAAGGCAAAAGAAACATTTGCTGCCCATAGATACTAGCAACTATATGATGATTACAGATCTAAACTCTACGTATACAGGGTTCTTGACAGAGATGCATGGTCCTAAGACTGTCCATGAAAATAGTTATTTCCAGCAAATTACAGCTGAAGCTGTAGATGGGTGAGAAGATGTGTTAAACCCACTAGCTTTTGTTATTCAAGAAATGTCTATAGTGACTTCTCACTTTGACATGCTGTTTTGATGGACTGACATGTACTAAAGGAGATTGTTATGTTTTTAGAATCGCTAAAACTAGCCTTAAAACTCATCTTTAATCAAGGGATGCATTTTGAAAGGGACAATCTACTTAAATCCTTTACTTTACTGGTGTTATGAACCTGAAGTTCATGTACTGTTTGCAGCACTGGAAACCAGTGTATTTTACTCTTCTCTGCTGTCATTTCAGAGAGCTGCAGAAAAATTCTGAAACAGTCTATTTTTCAAGATGATTGAAGACCTTAAATCATTTTTGCTTTTATATTCAGATCATATGCGAAAGTTTGGAGAAGGCCATGGGTCATGTCAGGCTGGGATATCTAGTTTTTACTTTGAGGTGTGTATTGAGAAACCAGTTTCCTATGTCATGTTTAATTATTTTCTGGAGAACATCAGACATTTATCTGCAGTCATGATATTTCATCCTTATTAAAATTAAATTTGTTAAAGATAAGAGTTTTAGATCCATAACAATTTTTAACATGCAAGGAACATGATTTATCATGGCACTCTATTTTAAATCCAAAATTTCTTTTTATTTTGAGAAGAATGTAAAGTTTATGATAGACCATATTTTGTATTATTCCTTTCAGAATAACCTATTGAAAGTCATATAAACACTAATAAGGCTTATTTATACTCTACATTTTATGTCCTAAATGAGAATATGATTTCTAAAATGGTCTGCTGAGGGGGAGTGAATTTCTTTAAATTGCTCAGAGCTCAAAGCTTTTAGTAGGGAAATGTGAAACAGAGATATTTAATGCACAGATATTGAATCAAATACATCTACAGTGTTATTCTGTTGATTTCTGGGTAATTATACTAGTAATTACTTTGACTCATCATGCTTATCTTTAAGCGTTCAATATATAAACATCCTTTTTTTCTTCCAGGATTTAATTATAATGGGAGCTCCAGGATCATATTATTGGACTGGTTCTGTCTTTGTGTACAATACCACTGAGAATACTTTAAAAAAATATGCAGATTTGATGAACCAAGTAAAATTTGGAAGTTATTTAGGTATTTAAAATATTTTTATTCATCTATTTAGCCAAGTCCCTTGTCTATAAAACTGGGTGAGAAATGTCGTCATTGTTACACAGAGGAATGGCAGTATTGCAGACCAGTTTTGTCAATCTTAGATGTTAATCTTTTAAAACTTCACTTTTATTCTCCATTCTTCTCATCTGAATTTCTTCAAAGATTTATTCTGAACTGCTTTATCTTCATTTACAATGATTTCTAATCTTGTTTGGTTTAAAAGAGAGAAGTTTATACTACACACTTAATACTTTGTTTGTAGGGACTTTGACCATAAATGGTTTGTAGACTTCACTCAGCATCTCAATTAAAAAAAAAAAACAAACCAAACATCATGCAGTATTTAAAGATCTTTAATAACAGGATCACTCATGACTTTGCCATGAGCCTAGAGTAAGGTGTTAGTCCTTTTCCAGGGACAGCTGGGATGGAGATTGTGACTCAGTCATAGGCCGCTTCCTGATTCCCCTGTTGCTCCAGAGAAGGAGTAAACTCTACTAGGTTGCTGAACAGCATAGTTTTCAAATGCGCTAATGTAGCTACTTTGGCCAGCAAATTGGGGCAGCAGAGAGCATCTGCCAAGTCCTCACCCCAATATATCTCATCCTGTCCACATGCCTGAGAGTCCTGCCTGCACTGTTGTTCCTGTTGTTCACCTTCATGCCGTGCCAGCTGGATCACAATTTATGCATTGCCCTGAGCTTCCAAGTGTGTCCTATCATCTATATTTCTGTCTTTTAGGTTGCAGTTTGTTCAGGCCTGATTCTGTTGTCATTTTGCATATGTTTACAGTGACAGTACATAAATAATAGTATTACCAATGTGACCAGCATGAGGTGCAAAACTGGTTACTAAAATGCATCTATATAGTTTCACTATCCTTCTGGCAATGATCAGTTTCTGCTTTATAGGGTTGTTATTTTCTCAGCAGTCAATGTGTAGATTATAGCATTCCGGAACTTTACAAGAGAAGAACGTAAGAAATGGGCAGGGTTTGATTTCAAGCTGGAGGGAAGGAAAGGACTTCAGTAGCAGCCCCCTGACAAAGAGAATACATTTGAAAAGAGATGTCAGTGGATAAATGATTTTTGGCAGGATTTCCTTTGCTGCACTTGAATAGCTTTAAATATGGTGAAAAAAGGATGAAATTGTTTTAAAACAGGACGTGGTCTCAACGTGTTTCAGCCACTTTCTTGGTGTGTTTTTAAGTTGTTTTAATGATTATTATTTTTAATGAGGTTGCTACAATATGACAGAGTTGAAGTAGGAGTATGTATGGATATATTCCAGACATGCATTTTAATGAGTTAATTTCTAAAGTTTATAATGGGTTTCAGAAAGAACTGCTGAGAGATGAAGCCATGTCTAGCACCAGGCCTCAAGCCATATTCCTTCAGATATTCAGCCTTCTGGGAGTCTCAGATACATAGTGCTCTGATAAAGGAGCTTCTAATAAGAGGCAGATGATGCCATGTTGGCTCCTTTTCCTTCTTCAGTTTTAAGGCTGCTGAATCATGACTGTCACTTCTTTCATTCCCTTAGTGCTTAGGTCTGGAGATAGAAAGCCTCATCCACCCATTACTAAAAACTCAATGCATCTTTAATTTAAAATCCATAAACTCCCATTGAATTAAATGGCATTTAGACCAGGAGCTTGGCTATGGAAATACTGAAATAAAACTGACTTGCTCCTCTATAAAATGTACACTTACTGATTCAGTTTATTTCCAAGTTTTTCATTTGAATGCTTCCATCTTGTCAATGTGAATGAATGAGGAACTTGTTAATCAACTTGTTTGTGACATTTAGTCTGGGTTTTCTCCTGAGATTTTCAGAAATGCTATAGCAGTAGAAAGAACAAAACCCAGATGAATTGATGTCCAAGTATTAGACATGGTTTGGTTAGTTGTAGAACTTTGAGTAATAAAGGCATAAACTTTTCATGCAATATGTGAGAAATAATCTTCACAACATGATAGAGACCTGGAACCTGCAGTTACCTTGGCCTTTAAAAAAATCATTAGAAATGAATGTTTTTACAGTTTGACAAAAATAAAATAACATGAAAGTAAAAGTCAGAGCATTAGAATTAAGGTTCATCTACCTAAGCTTATTTTTTTTGTTGAATAAGTAGAAACTGGAGGTTGACCTTTTAAGTGATAAATGGTTGTGTTCACCCCTTATAGTTTAAACATGAGAAGAAAATGCTGCCGTAACGGGAACCATACAGTCATCTTTGCAAGTTTAATGATTTAAAGCACAGTTCTCCTCTATAGAATATTAGGGCTGGAGGCACCTCATGAGGTCATCTAGTCCAACCCCCTGCTAAAACCAAGACTACTCCCACTAAATCATCCCAGCCAGTGTTTTGTCCAACTGGGTCTTAAGTTTCCAAAGATGGAGATCCCACTGTCTCCCTAGGCAACCCATTCCAGTGCCTTATGATACTGCACTTCCTATTTTTCATGGGAAGCTCAAGAGAATTCTGTAGAGGAGCAGAATATAAATAAACTACATTATTCCTTTGTCTGAGCTCATCCAGTTATGTCCCATATGCACTTTAAGAGGAATACAAATGACCATTTACACACAGCTGCAAAACTAAGGCCCTTGTTCTCTAATAGGTTCTGTGAGATCAGACTTCTACATCTCTGTGTAAAACAAATATTTAAAATAGCAAATAACTGGGAAATGGAGGTGCATTTGGCATCTTCTATGTGATATGTGTTTCTGACTTTTTAATGTGAACTCCAGCATTTGAGAGTAAACCTTCTTATTTTTATTTATAATTTTACTTATTTTATGGATACCTACTTTTCCAAACTTTTTGTTTATTATCTACCTGTGTGAAACTTCACTTTATTCCTGCAGAGCTCAACTGAAAGCAGCATATATTATAATGCATGAAAAGTAATAGGCCATAGTTTATAGTATTGTTGATAGCATGCCATAGACAGCATTTTTAAAATATATTAATGGTACTTAGACTCATATTTACAACATTCATTTGTGAATCTTTCATTTACAGGATATGCTGTTGCAGCTGGTCACTTTCTGTCACCAGCTAGTACAGAAGTAATTGGAGGAGCTCCCCAACAGGAGCAGACTGGTAAAGTAAGAGCTGTTTGTTGTTGTTGTTGTTGTTGTTGTTGTTGTAATTTTTCCCATTTGGCTTAGTGCAATGGAAGACCAAGAGAGTGGATTTCCAGGGGAACACAAAGTATTGGAGCTTCTCTGAGCTTGTGAAAAGGAATGAAAGGGAATGCCAGTATTTGATGAAAGAGGGCCATGCTTGTACAGCATGCTAAGAAAGGATCAGGCAGGATATAATGTATGACTGTATTTTATGTTGCATTGTGTGTTGACTTGTTGCCTTTTTGGATTTGTGTTTCATGTACAGTATATTTATTAGTTAATCTTTTTTACTGGCAAATAGAGGGCAGAGTTGATTTTCTTCCTATGCTCTTATTTATTTTAGGTATACGTTTTTGGCATTGGGACACAGCAATTAAATATTCTGACTGAACTAAAGGGTAAAAAGGTAACCTTTTATATTAGTTTGATACATATTATGACTTCTAGAGTGTTGTCTTAAAGATGTGTTGACTTCCTTTCTTTGTGTGTATGCACAGCTTGGTTCTTATTTTGGAGCTACTGTTTGTGCAGTGGATCTCAATAATGATGGCCTCTCAGACCTGCTGGTTGGAGCTCCAATGCAAAGTAAAGTGAGAGAAGAAGGAAGGGTTTATGTTTATATCAACTCAGGTTCTGTAAGTATATATATTTTTAAGAAGACAATTACTAATAATTTTATTTAAAATAATTCTTCTAACCCTACAATCTAAAAAAACCAAAACTTTTTATTTTGTCACAGAAACTCTTGAGATGATCCATTTGAACTGCATGATTTACAATACACCTGTGCATTCCATTAAAATACCCCCAGGCAAACTGGGATCTTGCCTGAAACCTACTGCAGGCTAGTATCAGAGAATATGGTAGAACAAAATATGAGTTTTCATATGACTGTATTAAGTGCCAGCTACATCTGCCTTAAGTAAAGCTGGTGTTCATAAGAGAAAGTTAAAATGGAAGAAAGAGCAGTGTGATTTCATAATAACTTGGTATGAGGGATTGTAATTACTTCACTTTGCTTTCATGAACTCTATCATAATGTTGCTTATAATTTGAAAAACAGATATTTTAGCTTGTTGAAACCCGTTATTTTAACTACCAAAAAAGAAACAATTGTTGAACAGAGTAGGTGATGCTTCAAACTCAAACTACTTGCGGCTAACTGAATGAAAGATGTGTTGTCACTAGTAAGATTCAAGAAATAGAATGGTAGGTCTCTTTATTTCCCATATTTTGATAAATGAAATAATTCGAGTTAATATATATTGATTTTGTTTTTCTGTTTTTTTTAGTCAGGGGGTTAGAATGTAATCATTGTTTCCATTTTCATCTGCTTTGTTTTAATTTGTCAATTTTATTCTTATGGTTTTTATGCCCAGTTAATTTCTTTCTCATGTACGTAGCTGTGATTATTGTTTTCTTACCACTGTTGTTGTCTTCGTGGAGGACTTGGTTATTCCATGATGTTCCAAAGATGCTTCCAGCTGGCCAAAGAACATATTAACTCTATGAGACAGGGAGAGAACAGAATGGAATGGGGATGGAAAGATGGCAGCCCCCTTTTATCCAAATGTGCTTTGTGGCACTGCAGTGATCTGTGTACTGTTTTGAATTTAGATTTGTTATCACACACAGATGTTATCCCTTATAATAAATTGGTTTCCTGTTTTTAAAAGAAAAAGTCTAAAAAGAAAAGTTGTTCACTATTAACACTACAGGGTCCTGTGTTTACTTTTGTAAGGGTTCTTCACCCATCCCCTCCACTTGGGCCACCCTCTTGGTCACTGATGATGCGAAGACTCTCTGATTTAGCAGTCCAATGTAGTTTGTTTATAGTGTGCAGTCCTACCATCTTTTTACAGCATACAATTTGTCTAGCTGTCTCAGGAACTTCTGGAGCCAGGTAGGCAGAGCCTCAGCTCCACTACCACTCTGTTTCTCCTTCCCTCTACTTCCTTCACCTGGGCCTGTATACAGCTCCTGTCTAATTAGATGAACCATTATTTCCCCTTCACCAGTTAGGTGCAGATGTCCATAGTCAGCTCCAATTTACTTCGTGCAAGTGGAGCTGGTATGACAGAGTTAGCTGAAGAGTAGCTGCCCAGTACTTCGTCACATCTCTTTTAGTGATTTTCATTTCTAGTGCAGTTAATTTGAGGAGAATGATTTTTCTTCCAGCTACTTGCCTTGCATTATGAAAATTGCTCTATTGCTGTTGTGTATTAAAGTCAAGTGGTGGTTTCAAGAGCTGCATGTTTCTAGTAAACAATTTTGTTGATGATTAATGAGCAGAGAATCCAGTTCTCCCTCTCTGAACTGTGATGACTTTCAGGGTGCATGAGAGTAAAAAGAGGTTAAAAACATATTTGCTGAGATGAGCAAATATGATTCTCAAAATACACAAGGATCAGGCCAGTTTTACATATTAATTTTTTTATGGAGCAGAGCCACATTTTAAGTTCCCTTTACTTGTGCAATTCATATATCCTATATCACCCTTACAGTTCAGAAATGTGTATTCTGAATATTACTGGCTATCTTTGATAGCTTATGCACTGAAAAGGCCAACAACAAAGGTCACTGAAAATCTATTTTAATGTACATTTGTTTTTGTTTTTGCTCTAGGGAGCAGAGATGCTAGAACTGGAAATAGAACTAGCTGGGAGTGACTCTTACGCAGCAAGGTTTGGAGAATCCATAGCTAATCTAGGAGACATTGATAATGATGGTTTTGAAGGTATTAATGAGCATATTTTAAAATTCATAACAGCAATGTAATATAAATATGAGGAGTGATCAAGAGATGGCTAACAAATGATGGGTCCTTTCATTTCTAGGCCCGTGTTTCACATTTATTCCAGGCCCAGTGTCATTCCCATCCGATTACTCTTATTCTATATGAAATGTCAGACCAGGTTATAATGGACGTATGTCCAAATCATCACAGCCTATTTCAGTAGAGAGGCCAGAACTGAATGGATATGGAGGCTGAACTGTCTTCTCACTATTAGATGTGGTTCTTCCATCATACTGCCGAGACAGCGTTGCACACTTTACAGTGCTGTTACCTGTACTAGACCTTTTCAGATGACAGAGAAATTCAGGCTCTGCAGCTGGCAAGCCAGCTCCTCTAAAGAGGACTATATTCATGTTAAATAGAAATACAAACCTGAGAGCTTTTTTGAAAATTGTAATTAAAGAGGTTATGACCTACAGTGGTTATCATGTGACCATGGCTGCTGAGGGGCCACACTGAGATTGCTTGATCACGGCAAACTTCAAGAATGGGGCAGATGATTTCTCCCCCTCCTCCCAAGTGATGAAAACAAGAGTCCTGTGATACCTTAAAGATTATGAATTTCTTCAAGCAAAAGCTTGCATAATATGAATTTGACAAAGTGGGTTGGAGCTCTTGAAAGCTTATTCCCCGAAGAATTTTGTTAGTCTTTAAGGTGCCACAGGAGTCTCGTTGTTTTTGCTGTACCCAGACTAACATGGCTAGCTCTCTGGAACTTGTTACCAAACTGGTGATTATTTCGAATAATTAGATTCACTGAGCCAACACAAAACAGATTCTACAATACCTTCCTGTTTTCCGAGAAGCAAAAAATAAAGCTCTCTCAACACAGTCCAGCCTTGAGCTCCCACCCAGACAGCGAAGACAAATATGATAAGAATTATTGAAAATCTTGTTCATTATATATAAAGTTCTATCAATCCCAAGAGATCAGACACATTACAATGAATATTTTAGATCTTATCCAAATATATGCTTGCAGCCAATTCTTATCAACTAATCTCAGATTGATTTAAAAAGAAGAGAAAGTATTGTGATTAAATATCATTATACGTGTAGATATGAAGAAAGTTATTTAGGTTTTAGTTTTGAGTTGCTGACCTCTAAAAAAGTTCTTTACAGCATCCATTCCTCAGGGTATAGTCCAAATAAACAGTCCATGTCAAATGTCAGGGTAATCCACAGTGGAGCTGAAGACCTCACTCTTGTGACTCCCCTGAGGAAGCTGAAGCAGAGCTGATAGGATCAGGGCCCTGAGTTCTTCTGGTGATCTCTGGCAGGTAGATAGCATCTCAACACTTAACACAGCCAGGATTCTTTGGGTGAAGAATGTATATGGTTTTTTTGAAGTTAAATTTGTATTTTCCTATTCATACCGGTAATTAGCTGCATTGATTTAGCATAAGGTAACTACCTAATTTAAGCCATTCACAGGTGGTTAGTAGTAAACTTCAAAGAAAAATAAAGACAATGATATTATTACATTCCTGTTTCCTCTAAATATTAGCATTCCCTTCTGATCTCTGAACCAGTAGAACATAGCAGACAGGAGCTGTCTGGCTATATTGTTAACCTCTAACATAGAGGTCTCAAACTCACCATGAGGGCCTCATGAGGACTAGCATGTTAGGCTGAGGGCTACACCACTGAAACCTTTTCATACAACAGTATTGCAAATATCGGTAACAACAGCGTTGTTGCGGGGTGCAGGAAATAGCTTCAGGGGCCGAATGCGGCCCATGGGCCACATGTCTGAGATCCCTGCTATAACAAGATACAGGTAAACACAGACACGCGTTCATTATTGTCTTCTAATATTTTAATAATAAAATCTAAATTTCAACAATGTAGTGTATCTAGCATGGCTTTTTAGCTATTTATAAGAAATGGTCCTTATTACCATTTCTGTACTCTTCTAATATATTTTTAAAGGTTGAATTTGGGTTAGTTAGCCTGGTAGTGCTTAATATTTCCTGACTTAGTGTCACACATGGTTTTCTACTTCTCTTCAGTCCAAAATGTCATTGCTAAAGACATGTTTCTTCCCTACTGTTCTGACACCCTCCTTGAGCCCTTGAACTAGCTAAGTAAGTGGCTTTCAGACATTTCATTTGGAGAGGAGAGGCTGTAGCTAGGTAAATAAAATGGGGCAGGAACCCCACAAGAAAGAGGAATGCTGCCACTGCACCCATTTTCATGGTATCATGTCTTTACATAGAACAGAAGTGCACAATATTTCCACTCTAGCAGATAGAGCATATATTGCTACTCTATCCGTAGAGAAGCCAGGCAAATGGACACCTATGTGTGAAGGCAGATGAAGTATTTCTCAGATCTGTGCTGACTTCTTGGGCTTTCTTTATGTGCTCAGCCACAGGTTTTGCTTTTGTGTTCAAAGCTTAATCTATATGGAGGAAGCTAATTACAGCTAGGCCCAAGAATAGACATGTACTAAGTGTCTTTTTGCCACATCAGATTTACCTTACACTCACAACTTTGAATTTGTCCTTTTATTCACCCTTTTACTCCCACCGTTCTTCTTACTGCTTCTGTTATCTCTTATTGTTGGCTCTGCCTTTTCTGTCATGCAGCCCCCTCGTCTTGGATCAGTTATCCTCTTCTCATTCTCTGAGCACCTTCTCTCTTTTATTCAAGAATCTTTCTTCCCGCCTTCACCAGTAATCTCCATAGCTGCATTTTGACCTGCCTTATCTTTGTTTTAACTGTATTGAATTGTAAAATCTCAGGATAGAGAAAATTGCTTACAAACTGTCTTCTACCCAGGGCCATCCTCATTGAGGTGACTTAGATGGTTGCCAGGGGCCACCAGGCTAGGTAGGCTGCATGGGCGCACGGGAATACAGCCCCTGTCGCATCCATGCAGGGGACACTGCTGGCTGCACACAGCCAGCAGCTGCAACCCCTACCCAGCCAGAAGACAGTCTTCCAGCCAGCAGGGAGCTGCCCCAGGTAGGGAGTTTTTAAAACTCTCAACCATGGCATGGCCACTCGGTTGGAGGGAGGGGGTTGGGAATGGGCAGTTGCTGGGGAAAGAGTGCCTGGGGGGTTGGCCCAGGGGAGCGCAAGGAGCTGGTGGTAAAGCAGGGTGCTTAGGGAAGGGGTTAGGGTGATTTGGGGGAACTCGGGGAGCCAGCAACAGGGCGGGGGGTGGATTAGGGAAGGGCTTATGGTAGCAGGGGGAGCGAGCTGTAGGGTTGCGGGGTTAGGGAGGGGGTTGGGGTGACTTGGTAGAGTGCAAAGGCAGGGCAGTTTAGGGAAAGGGTTGGGGGTTAAGGGGTGTAAAATGTATGTTCTGGAGTCTTTTGTCAGGCCATTAAATGAGGCTAGAACTCTTTTCCATAACAGTTTCTCCCCAGGCATTTTGTACCTTAGGTAAAACACTGATTGATCCAATTAATAATCTGACAAATCAGCTAATACTTTATGGTATGAGACCATAAAATATTTTAAAGTTGGAAACTGCCTGCATCATACATGGATGAAAAGTAGGAGCTTTTAAAAGGGTGCTGAAAAGTGCACTTAGCACAAGCAGGTTGCATGTAAACCACTTATAAAAGGGTACAGGCATGTTTGTCAGTTTTGTCTGATTAGATTGATCAGAAGAGCAGGGCTATAAATGATGCACAGATATTTCTTCATGTAATAAGCTTCCTCACAAGTGCGCTTACCTAGGAAGATAGGTTAAAATGAAAGCCTAAGACTAAACTGCACCATCACACAGTATTTTATCTGTAGAGTGGAATTGTTCATGCATAGGGAGCTTGCTGTTCTGTAAATCATGGTTCACAGATGATTACAGCCTTACACACTTACAAAAGAGTCAGAGCAAACAAGTAGCAGAACTTTGAAGGGGCAATCTGAGTTGCCCTGAGATTTCTGTTCCTTCCTCAGAGTGAAGAACACTGTTGTTTTAATTTTCTCACCTGCTGTGTTAGGCAGGGTGAGGGGCTAGGAAGCCAGCTGGGTTGGGGAGGGGGAGCTCGTGGGCCAAGGGCAGAGCAGACAGGACCTTGGAAGACAGGCAGCGGGCCGGTGTGTCTGGGGCCAGATGCTGGGCTGTGGGAGAAAAGTGCAGGGTAGGGCACAGGGGAAGGGGAAATAGTGGGGAGAGAGGGCTTCCCAAGTCAGGTGAGTGGAAGGAGACTTGGCCTGGCAGGAAGGTTAAATCCAGGATCCCGCAGAGTTTACTTTTGTTCTTTAAGAGTGGGCTCTTTGTTCTGATTGACTCGCTAGCAGCTACAATTATCTGTGAGCTTCAGCACCTCAGAACCCTTCAGCAATGTAATGAAATGCTGGGATGCCTGTCCTGTCTCCTAGTCAGGTGTGTCAGCTGACACTCACGCAGGCCAGGATGAGTGCTTTGCTACACATTGCAAAGGGGGTATCCTTTAAAAGTACCACAAGACTCCTTGTTTGTTTTGCTGCAGTTTTGCATTTCTGATAGGAATTTATTTCATTTCCACAATTGTGTTGTATTGCCTAAACAGTCTGGGGAACTCTACATGGCTGCAGGCATACATCATGATTTTTTACGCTTAAGCTCCAAAGAGATAGCCATGTGAGTTCAGAAGAACAAACAAGGAATCCTGTGGCACTTTTATAGACAACACATTTATTTATCGCATGAACTTTCATGGGAGAAAATCCCACTTTGTCAGACTCTTTAAAAATAGGGATATTGAGTCTAACTGTGATTTTTCTCCCACAAAAGCTCATGAGATAAATAAATTTGTTAGTCTTTAAATGTGCCACAGGACTCCTTGTTTATTTCTTGTGCTGTTTAATTTTTTAACTGTCAGTTACTAATGACCCTGCCAGCAGGTTCGGAAATTTGAGGACCTTGGGGGGCAATCACTGCACCAGGGGGGTATGGGGTAATCTTTATTAACACACAGGTATGGGAGTAGGATGAGTGGTGGGGTGTATATGTGGTGTTTGTCACGGTGTTTTCAGTGAGGTGTTGTGGGGTGCTTAACTCTGTGGAGTGAGACAGGTTGGGGGACGATGAGAATTCTCTATTAATCTAACTTACAGCTATAAACCTACTCACTGTAACTTAAAAGGTACTCTAATACCATATAAGGGAAAGGGGGTGCAATACAAACTAGTATGCTGCAGTGGCAGAGGGGAGAGAATGCAAACAGGGGGAAGCAGGATCAACACGGTCAGAGGGGCTCAAGGAAGGGGAGGGCAAGCGGGCTGAGGACACAGGTGGGGGCTCGGGGCAACGGAGAGGGAGCGGGGAGTTGGCGGTAGCAGCGGTGAGGGGCTTAAGGGAGAGGGAAAGCAAGTGGGGGGTGAGTAGGAATGGCGGGACGGAGACACACGTGGGAGTTAGGGCAGGGAAACAGGCACGTGAGGGGTTGGGACACACGTGGGGGTTCAGGGAGGCAGGAAGGGCTGAACGGGAATTTGGGGACTCGAGAGGGAGGCAGAGGGTGGTTGGATGGCAGGGAAGGGAGCAGCAGTGGAAGAAAAGGAAAGAAGGGAAGGAAGAGAGAAGAAAAGAGGAAAAAACGGAAGGGGTGCAGGAGGGGCAGCCGCGGGAAGCGGGCGGCAGCCGAGGGGAGCGGCAGCAACTGGAGCAACTGGCGGGAAGCCGGCAGGAGCCGGGGCGGCTAGCGGGGCAGCCTCAGGAAGCCAGCAGTGGCCAAGGGGAGCGGCAGCAGCCAGGGTGACTGGCGGCGTGGCTGCGGGAAGCAGGCGGCAGCCGCAGGAAGCCAGCAAGAGCCGGGGCGGCTCGTGGGGCAACCATGGAAGGCGGGGGGCCGCCGGGGGGGGTGCGGCACCGGCTAAGGGGGGGCCGCAGGGAGCTGGCAGGGAAGCAAACGGGGGCGTGGGCAGCAGGAGGAATCTTGGGGCAGGGAAAGGGGCCGCGAGAGTGGCAGAGGAGGCAAAGAGAGATTTGGGGCACAGGTGGGGAACACAGGAATAAGGAGGGGACAAGGAAAGCTTAAATAGAAAAAAGTTTTATTCAAGTTGGGGGAGTTACAGAGGGGAGGGTAAAAGCAACTTAACAAAGCAACTCTAAAGGCTACAAACTAAAGGAAACAATCCTACCATCTAACTTAATACTTCTAAGGCTACCAATTAACCCAATACAATGTTACAATTCACAATGATGCTTTTAGAACAAGTTCAAACAATTCAGAAGAAAGAGCGATACAGAGTAGCGGCAAACAATTATAGACACAGGAGCTCCTTTAACAGTACAAAATGAAGCAGCAAGTAAAAAGGAGGAAAGGAGAAGACAAAAGACATAAACGAGCCTGTAGAGCTGGGAGAAAACAGTTTCAAAGCAGCAGCCAGAAAAATAAAGTAATTTTAGTCTTTAAAGAAAGCTGTAGGGCAGGTTCTTACCTCTCCTAGCAGCAGCAGCAGCAGCATTACAGGCAAGAGAGAGAGACTCATCCTCGGGCTGGCAGTTTAAACATGGGGTATGCTCAGGGAGGACTCGTGAGCGGAGGAGGTCAGCTTCTGGTTGATTAGGCCAGGCAGAGTGTCTTGGGGACCTTCCTGCCTGTGCCCCTGAGGACCAGAGTTTTTAAGCTGCTTTTCCTGCCTTTCCCTGATTACAGGGAATGCAGAGAACAATGGTGGAATGAGTCATACCTTGCAGTCAGGCAGAGCCCACCTACACCAAGCCCTGTAAGAACAATGGGCACTCAGGGTGGTAAGGGCATCCAGTTAAGTAGAGGGGGCCATCTGCTCCCCTTAACATTCCTTACATACTTAAGTGATGGCCCGGAAGGGGTGGCCATAAAATCAATACAATGAGTCACGGACAACTGACTCACAGTCTTTTAAGTCACTGTGCATAGCTGAGAATGAAGCACTAGAGCACTTAATATATTTGTTTAATATCCATTGTGCTTATTCCTGGAGAGTCAGGGCAGTGAGTTTTTTGTTTAATTTCATTGCATGTCTCTGCCTCTGTCAGTGTTTATGACATCAGGTTTTAGGTGTGTGTGTGTGAGAGAGAGAGAGATTTGTGTTTTGTGCATCTCCTTAAGCTGCAGTGAAAGATGCAGATATATTAATGCCTCAGAGGCTAGATCTTGCTGCAAACAGTCTTGTTTAACAACAGGCTAATAATTGTGTATGGGGGACAGAGGGGTGGCTTTCTTTTGCAATGGGTGGGTGGGGGAATTTATTGCTGTGAAACCATTTATGCTGGTGTGTATTTTTACTAGAGCTAATTCATGACTTTCCTTTGATTTCGAGTGTGGGAAAGATTTGGGAGGGGGGAGAAAGGGAGACTAAAAACTGAACAGGCACAGCACGTGGTCTTGGCAGAACAGGGGATAAAGATAACACTTCCTGGAGAACATGTATCTCCTCCTGACAGCTCCTGCTTTACAAGGATGCTCCAGGAATAGGAGATTGTTCCCATCCCTGGGTGCATCCTAGGTTCTCTAACACTTGCCTCTCTTGCTCTCAGTGTCCAAGCAGGGACGAAGATCTGTTCTTGTCCACAGCATCATTTTCAGATATCCTGGTGCAGCCAGGCTATAGCTTGGTTAAATCACAATCTGTCATTGCAGATACGTATCTTTCACCCTTTTTTCTGGGAAGTTTAGTCTGCCAGTAGCAATTTACTGAGGCCTATTTTGCTGCCATCATATAAAAATCTGGGTATAGGGAGGATACTTGGGACTTAGGCCTGAACTTTCAGAAAAATTATCTGTCTTTGCACTTCTTATGGATGGGGGAATTTGAGCTCACTATAATGTACACTACAGATCTCTGATGTTGTCATAACTGCCCATGAATTAAAGCAATGGGGCAGAAAATGGACTAGCTGGAAGACATTGAGGTTTGCCTGGCTCTGCATATTATTAAGGATGAGCCAACAAGGGTGCCTGGAATGGACAAGGTGTGCGTTTTTTAAATTCTATGTTCATGGCTCATTATTTTATTCCATGTGAAGAGAACACCCATACTACCATAAAAATTTTAATAATATATCTTTAATATGTTCCGTAGAGTCTCAATTAACTGGCTTTGGGAAACATTCCAGCCATAGTATTTTAAATTCTACTGCATTGCTGTCAAAATCTGAACTGTGTGCCCCTTTCTTAGAAGCTTGTGGCTGCCAGACCTCCACAAATACACAGTGTTTTGGTATCATCAGTGTTTGAGAAATAAAGGCCAGTTCATTTTATAGATACAAAATAACCATCACTGTTGGTTATCTTTCTCTTAAATCTGAATTGTTTTAGAAACTCAATTTCCAAAGGGATTTTCTCCCACGAAAGCTCATGCAAAAAATAAATCTGTTAGTCTTTAAGTGCCACGTGACTTCTTGGTGTGTTGTTTTTGTTTTTGTTTTTGTTTTTTTTAAAGAAACTCAGGCTGTCAGAAATCTGCTGCTTGTTGTTTCGTATTTCATTAATTTTCAGTGCTTTAAATATAGGCTCTCTCTGCCAGGTCAACTTACAGTACAGCTATTATATTTACACTTCTACACTTCTTTAATTCTGATGTAGCACGTGTGTAGCATTTGTAGCACTGGAATGGGGGGCTCACCTGGCCTGCTGGGGGCTTTCTCAGCCCACTTGAGTTGCAGGGGGGAGCTCTCTTGGTCAGGGCTTGCCCGGACTGGCCTGCTGAGGGGAGGGGAGGGTCTTGGCTGGCTTGGCGTGCTTGGGTCTCACCTGGCACACAGTTTGGCCAGCACTTGTGTTTGGGGGTGTGAGAGCTTGGTGTGGGCTTGGGAGCAGGCTGTGCCCCATTGAGGGTCTGGGACTGCCCATGGCTGCCACTGGTTCGGGCCCCTGGCTGCCATGGACAGTGAGGTCGGGGTCAGGTGCGGCGGGGGGGTGCCAAAAACCTTGGGCTGGCCCTGCTTCTATCTTTATATTATTCATCTCTGTGAACTATGATGATGGTGATAGCTGGTAAAATAAGATCAAATATGGAATGGCAAATTAACATTATTGAAAATAAATCAGAAGTGGGCAGCATATGTAGAGCTCCTCATGCAAATAGTAATCATTTGTAATTCCACTAATGCCCACAATATGCTAAGTGGAAAGAAGTGTACAGTTGAAAGGTGTAATAGGTAATATAGCATGTGACAGATCATATAATAAATAAAGTGACAATAGAAGGGATATAATTTGAGAGTTAGGGAAAATGAAACAGCAGAAGAAGAGGCAATGCAACTTAAAACTGAGAAGATGGAAAGTGTAGTAGATACAACTTGCAAAAAAAAAAAAAAAATCCAGACAGCAGAGAAATAAAATAAATTGTGCATGACAATAAAGAATGTTTGTCTAAAGTAAATGCATAAACAAGTATATCAGTGCTATCTTCTTCAATATCTTAAACTCTGTATATTAGTGAAGTCAGTGGGATTTAGGTTAGTAAAGAGTTTAACTCCAAAGAATGTATGTTTAGTCTTAATAAGATAACTGTCTGTCGTATTTTCCTTTAATCAGAAGAGAGATGTAACATTTTAATCACTGACGTATTGTACTGGATTCAATCAAAGAACTGTTTGACTGAACCTAGTCAGCAGAAATGTTCTTTCCTCTTTTTTTTTTTTGGTTTTGCTTTGCTTATTATTCCACTTTCTAGAGAATCAGATTGTGAGTGAAGCTAAAAATCTGTTCATTTCCCTTGGTGCATTTTGAAGTAATGTACTCCATAGCTTTCTTTTTGGATCATTTGCTCTGGCTATTTGAACAACTATGTTTGTGTTTTAGGTACTAGTCTATTGCTATTCTTTTGTATCTATACTACCTACTGGGATTAAATCATGTAGGCATTCAACATATTAGTTTGTTTAAAGGCAGTTACCTTAATTTCCCTGTTACATGCCTATACAAGCATGTTAATCAGATGTTAGGAATATTTAAATGGGAAATTGACTTGTGTGCGACAAAGTAATACTGTATGTATTGTGCCTCAGAGATTTAATTCTTGTAGGAACAACAAAGTGCAGCAAAGTGATCATAGTTTTAGAAATGGGAGGAGATATTTTCTTTTTAAGGGCCATGCATCATTTGGCTATCACTCATTATAACAGCTTAAAAGCCAAATTTAGCTTCTCTGTAACCAGGCATGACTGTCTTGACTTTGATGGAAGTACTGTTTGAAACAGGACTACATTAGTGTGTATTAAGTAACTTTTAGTCCATGTGGCCAGTTAGTGCACACCACTATTCATGAGTCTTTGGTGTGAACTAATACATTGTATAGAGTAGACAAACCCTTCACAGGTGAAGGGCTGGTCCCTTCACATGAACACTGAGTCTCCATCCCATCTGATGTCATCAAAGCTACTGTTCCTAAGATAAACCATGTCCAGATGGGCATTTAGATTGTTCATATAAAACACAAGCAGTAAGACTGATATGTCTCTTTCTTTACACTTGGGTTCCCTTTTTCAAACTTTAGGTATTTCCACAAACCTCTCTATTTCTTCTTGCAAGAATGATGTATACAAAAAAAGGCAAGAGTGAGCCTCTATTCTGAAGCATTACCAAAAAATGGGGCCCTGAAATCTAATTTATTGGTGTGAACCATGTACTTCCGCAGAGCACCATTGAGGCTTCACGCAGGAGTCTCTTATAGCTTGTCTGATTACGGTATTAGGGCTACATTTGTAAATTTTTGATACAAATTACAGCTAAATGGATCTTTGTATGGTGCAGGATCAATTTCATCTGTGTTCTGTGCTCTTCATGAATAGGTTATAAAATTGAGAACCATCATATTTCATATTTGCTGTTCTACAAGCCATTTTATAAACTTTTAAAATCAATATTTGACTCCTTAAATATAAGCGTATCAATATACAGTCTTCAATCCATGAAATATACACAAATTCAAAATGAGAACTAGATAAAATGTGTTTACTTACTGTACATGCCACTTCCCTATATTAAAATATCTTATAATATTTGCCATTAACCATATTTAGACTAGATTTGTAAAAAGAACTATGATTTTTATCTTCTGCTAAAATCTTTCCATAGATGTAGCCATTGGAGCGCCACAAGAAGATAATCTTAAAGGAGCTATTTACATATATAATGGCAGGGAAGATGGAATATCTTCATCCTTCTCACAGGTATGGCTTTTTTAAGTGTAGACGTGCCCAATGAAATTTAAACTTAAAACACTCCATCAGTGCAGTAGCAGCACTTAGGTGAAGATGCTCCTATGCAGCAGGAGAGCTTTTGTTGAGATAGTTGATCTATTTCTGGAAGAGGAGGTAGCTGTGTTGATGGGGGAAGCTCCCCTGCCAACATAGTGCTGTTTATCCTGGGGATTAACTTGGTATAACTACATCATGCAGGGGTGTGCGTGTTCGAGTATGAGTTTTTGAATTTTTGACCTTTCACATAGTATGTAGATTTTATTTTGATTTCAACCTTGGCCATTTTTGCACATAAATGGACTCCAGGCACATATGACAGGTCTGGGTTCATGTTTACCATGATATTTGGGTGAGCAGTCCCTGTTTGTTTGTTATATGTGTCTGAGGGTGCCAAACTCTTTGCCCAAGTCTAGTCAATGAACAAAAATCTAGCTCCTTTGCTACTTTCTATTTGGTAATTCCTCTCTATGAATGGGATTTAGGTCCCTCATTTAAAAGGCCATACCTTTCTTATAACAACTATGTAAACACAATGGCAAAATGTGTTTTTCCCCCTCCCTCCTTCAATGTAACAGAAAGATCTGAATACATAATAATTCTAAGACAGGGATTACATGTTATAGCATTTCCAGCAAAAGAACCAATATTGGATTCAGATATACCTAAATCAAAATCAAGAAGTGATTGGGAGAAGAAGCAGGTTGGTTGTACTAAAGTTTTCCATTGGTCACCACCTAAATAAATACTATTGAGAATTTTTTGGAAAAGCTTGTTGTCATTTAGGTCAGTCCTTTATTTTTCAGAGAATACAAGGACACAGAATCAGCAACACTTTAAGCATGTTTGGACAATCCATATCAAGTGGCATTGATGCAGATAACAATGGGTATCCAGGTGAGTTGAACTATTTCTACTTTTCCTGTTTAAAGTAGTATAAATTAAAATAAGTGTAAGAGCATGGGAAACAAACCACTAGTGCTGCTCCACATTCCTAACATAACTGAAGGAGCAAAAACTGTAAAGGTTATCATCATCAACAGTTTTAGAAGAGAAAAACAGCTGAAAAATGAGGTTAAATAAGCAGCTTTTCTGTGGCAGATTAATTTCCTGTTTAAAGATCTCAGGCTTAAAATTAAGTTTGTGATGCATTACAAGGGAAGATAACTGTAGTATCTGTTCATAGTACTGACCTTTTATGGTAGCTGCTCTAGTATTTCATCTAGTGATGTCACAATCTAATGGTTATTGCATCACAGGTTTTAACATGGTGATGACTCGTGTTAATAATTGAATTACAACATTTCTAAATATATTAAGAAAGAGAAGGTGATGCTTGTAGTGGCAAAGTCTTGATAATTAGCAAAGATGGTAAAGGAAATGACCAGGAGCAAGAGGCGCTGTATGGGCTTGTGGCACAGAGGACTGGAGACTTAAGTTTTGGCAGCCTCCACAAGCTGTGACATAGCAGACACATCCCTCTTGGGTCAGGTATGGCCCATATGCCTGGACTTGAGAGAGGATTCTTGGAGGAAAGCTCATCAGTTGTTTTAGTGTCCCTGTGTGATGTAGAGTCTTTAGGGAAAGTTTTACTACATAGAAGCAGAAACTTCATGGCCATAGAGAGACATAGCAATATCTAGATAAACTGTTCAGGTATAGAACATCAGTCATAGACTTAAGTTCCACTGCTTTTGATGCTCTCTGTTTTCTATGCCAAATAAAAGCATTTTACTGTCTCCATATAAGAACATTTCTTGAGAGCCAGGACAAAATTTTCATGAGCACTCAAAAGACACTTTGCCATTTTGGAGCCTAATCTCACTGCAAGTCAGTGGGATTTATGCTAAGTGATATAGGAGCCTATATCTACACTGCGAGCCCTGCAGCTGTCGATGAAACAGAACTGATTGAGTCGTGAAGATCTGCTCAGTCCATGGGAGATGGGTTCTCCAGTCAGTGCCAGAAGTCCACCTCCCCATAAGGAGCAAGGCAGCATTGATGGGAGGCATCTTCTGTCAATGAAGATGCTGTGCTGTGTGAATGCAAGTAAATGGATGAGAGAAACATAGCTTGCTATCTTCTGTCAGCTACTGCCTTGTAGACCAGCTTTCAGGCACATTTCAAAACTCTACTCTTAGACTAAGACTCACAGAGTGACTTCACATTGTGCCTTTTTTCATGTCATGTAAACTGTTTACATTTGATTCTAATGAGAATAATAATTATAATCCTAATTCTAAGTTAGAGAAGATGTAAATACCTCTGATTTTAGCTGAATTATACTTTGGCTTCAGGACATTTTATTTTTAATGGACGTTGAATTGCAGCTTTAACGATACTTTTAGCAACTGTAAAAGATTAATGTGAAACTAATGGTAAGTAAACATTGATAGTTCTTGCAGAATATACATAAGATATATCAATGATAGATGGCTATACCTTTAGATATTAGTCTATGCCTTCTAATAAATAATGTGCAAACAGTGTTTTAATGCAATCCAAAAGGTGAATGTTTAGTAAAGTACTTATGCCTGAAAAATTATTCTTTTTGACTAATGATACTCATCAATCTTTTCTTTGTACAGATGTAGCAGTTGGTGCCTTTCTCTCCGATTCTGCAGTGCTGCTGAGGTGAGGCTGATACATTTCAGTGCTTAAAGACAACTGGATTTAATTGTAAATTATGAGATGCAATTAAAAAATTTGCAATGTGCTAGTGACCTCTTAATGCTCTTTGTGGTGTTCTGAACTACAGTCATTAAGCTCTAGAATTTTATTCTTTATTGATATATTTAAATAAACAGCTTTATGCAAAAGTAAAATGCCATCATGAAACTTCTTGGAGCAATAAAACTCTTGAATTCAACATGTAAAACACTGTTTTTATTCTTATAGTGTATAAATTAAGACACTATTGTATATCCCATATTTGAAAATAGCCAGTGGGTGCAGAGGTAATTATAAATTAATGTGGAAATGTTTTATGACCATAAACCCTTTTGTATCCTTAGAACAAGAGCAGTGGTGGTTGTTGAAGCATCTTTAAAACACCCTAATGCAGTAAATCGAACTAATTTAGAATGTGAGGAAAATGGCCAGCCTGCTGTGTGCGTGAATTTAATGCTTTGCTTTACCTACAAAGGACTTGATGTCCCCAGTTATGTTGGTAAGCTACTTGATGATAAATATTTTTATTGAATACACAGATCCATTTTTATGCTGTAAAACATTTCTGTTTAGAAAATACAGTATTTATTTGTAAGCCACCACCCTGAACACAGTAGGTGTCAAAGTGAAAAATCATTAAAAATCTATGGCCAGTAGAATTAAGGACAATAAATATAATTTTTTAAATCGATACATGAAACAAAAGAATCCAAATAGAAGTATAGGTACAATACCATAAAAGGATGGTAAATTAGCAATTGTGATACAGAAAAGGTAGAATTCAATAAATATTTCTGTTCTGTGTTTGGAAATAAGAAGGAACATCTTAGAGTGATAATGAAATACTCTTTTGTTACTCTATGAACTTAACTTGTAAGGATATAAACCAGCACCTATTAAAATTAAACATTGATAAATAGGTATGGGACTGGATAATTTGCACCCAAAAGTATAAAAAGAGTTGTCCGAGAAGCTTTCTGAACCATTAATATTGATGGATAACAGATCTTGAAACAGGGCGTTTCTGTTGACTTGAACTAACAAAATTAACACAAGTCAAGATGCTTGAAAATAGATATCAAATTTATTTTTGATGAGATAAAGGATAATTGTGTTAAAACAGTGCACTTAGACTTGCTTAAGGCATTTGAGTCAGAGCTTCACAATGTTCTGATAAAGAAAAATAGATCTTTACAAAATCAATGCATCCCATATTAGTGAATTAAAAGTTTGGGAAGTGTCATTAAATGTGGGATTTCTGGTGAGGTCCCACAAGGTTCTGTTCTCAGCCCAGTTCTAATGAAATGTATTTATCAATGATCTGGATGAAAATACAGAATTATTTATTGATCATAGAATTTTCAGATAACATAAAAGTTTGTGAAGTGAAAACTAATGATGGGGGCAGATCAGTTGTACAGACTGACCTGGATCACTTGGCTAGCATGCCAAATGCAAGTTCATGCATGTAAGAATAAAACATGTAGATCAGACGTAAAAAATGAGGGACTTTATCCTGGAAAGCAATGACTCTGAAAGGGACTTTGAAATCATGGCAATGAATTGATTGAACATGAGTTTCCTCCTACAGTGCTATTGCTAAAAAGATGATTGTGATCTTTGGAGTATCAAGTAGGAGTAGGAAGATGTTGCTTCTGCACAGACTAATAATAAGACCATTATTGGAATACTGTGACCAACTCTGGTGTCATTATTTCAAAAAGAATGTTCACAAATTGGAAAGCTTTCAGATAAGAGCTATAAGAATGATTTGAGGTCTGGGAAACTTTAATGTGAAAGACTAAAGAATCTCAATCTCAATTGATTTAGGTCATCCAAGAGAAAATTAAGAGAGAGTCTGACCATGATTTGCAAGTCCCTGCATGGGCAAAAGATTTCTGAAAGTAGATGACTCTCAATTGTCAGAAAAAGGCATAAGAAGATCCAGTGATTGAAAGCTGAAACTAGATAAACTCAGACAAGAAATAAGGCACTGTTATGTAACTGCAAGGACAGTTAACCATTGAAACAACTTATTTAGTGATGTGGTGAGTGCTCCATCACTTAAAGCCTTAAAATCAAAACTGGATTTTTTTATACTGTATTTCAAACACAGGCTATAGGCCTGAACCAGAAATTGATATAAATTCTTTGACCTGTTTTATGCAGGAGATCAGATTAAGTAATTATAATGGCCCCTTCCGGACTTAAAATCCTGAATATTTCATTCACTACTCATGAAGCATGGAGTTACTACGTTATACTGGTGGGGCCAACGTTGTATTTAAAGTTGTAATTAGTTACTATAATATGCTTGAATTTTTACCCTTAATCATCTAAACAAATAAAAGCTGCATAAAATGTATCCTAAGTGGTCTCTAGTTGCAGGAGAGTTTTTGAGAGAACTTATTACTGATCAAGCAAATTCTTTTTGAGATGTGAGGGGTTAAAAACCCATTTGATTAAAAAAAAAAAAAAAATTGCCAGGGGTGGTGGGAGAGAGGGAAGCAAAGAAAATGACATCTCCAAAACAGAATGGTCTAGAAGCTCTAAATCTGCTTTATTCTTCTGTTCTCAATGAGAATTTGAGTATTCAGGAAAAGTTTCATTATTTATTTGGATTGGTTATTTGTTATGGTGTTGCCATGCTCAGGATCAATTTGATTTAATCCTAGACTGTCACATTGCAGGAAGGTAGGAAATTAGTGAAGGAAAACTATTAATGCTTTGTGAAGACCCATACTGGATGACCAGAAATAACATTGTTGGTCGACTGGTAGCAGCCTTATCCAAGTCATTACTAATTAGGATGTTCAGAAGTGTTCCTCATTACAACCTTCCCTATGACTGCAGAGAAGACAAAGTATGAGATGCTGCCAGCTTTAATGACAGCATGCACAGCTCTGCTCTTTACTCAGTTGAGATGGGGAGAGAGAGAAGAGAAGCAGTGTTCAGATGTTCAGAACCAGGAATTGCCTTTGTGGGACTTGAATTGGGTATATTTAATTTTACTACATAAATCCCTTTGTTACACGATTAAAACATTTAATTGTTTTGTAACATGTAAATGTAGAAGAAATACGACAGGAGCTACATAAAAATGCTGATTCTTTAAAAATGTATGATTGCTTTGAAAAGTCTCTGGGGGATCAGAAATTCACATAATGAACATATTTGAAAGCTTTTTTCCTTTCCAGATTTTGACTATGTAGCAGTCATGTTTCTTTTTTATTAGAAAGAGTTTTTTGAAGAAAACACAATTACTATATTAAGTGAATTGAAATGTTTTTTAAAAATTGAAACTGTTTGTCTCCACTATCAGAATACATAAGCTTTGTAAGCAGAATTAATAAATATTTAAGGGTGAAATGAAAGGTTTGGAGTGCTGATCCCCAGGGTTTCATTTTTGGCTGCAGTAAGTCCCCAGTTTGCCATTCTTAAGAGTTAAGCAGTGGCTTAAGTACTCATGTTGAATTTAGGCACCGAGTAATAGTGTTGGCAACAACAGGAAGAGGAGGTACACAAATCCAGAATATCCAAACTCAGGTCATGACAGAAATGAAGCAATGAAGTATTAAAACAATTGTATTGTGGAATTTGGTTTTAATTTGATTATCCACAGAGTTTCAATCTGTGATTTAGGATCTTATACTTTTTTATATTTAAATTCAGTGACAGCATCCATTTTCATCTTTTTTTTTTTTTTTTGGCCGATACATTAAGATCAACTCTGTGATTGAGAGACATTGGGTTTCCTTGGTCAGATTCTAGAAGATGCATATTAAAACAATGCATCAGTATCAGCCCTGGTATAAATGTATGCAAATCCACTTGCAGGCTCATATCAGGGATGAGTTTTTGTGTCTGAGTGTTAGACGGGAAACAATAAATTTAAGAAAATGCATTAGGTATCTTCATGTGCACAATTTTTAAAAAAAAAAATGTAAAATTATAATTTTTCCTTTTAAATTATAGTTTTGTGTTTATAGTCCCGAGATTTAAAAAGAAAAACACATTTAGCATGATGCTCTTTAGAGCAGTGTTCCTCAACAACCAGTCAGTGAACTGGGACTGATCCCTGAGATTCCTCCTGATCCAATTTAGGAATACAGCAAAAGACAGCAGGTTTGTCCCTCATATCAAAAAGGTTGAGAAACACTGCTCTAGTGCATTTTGAGATAGACATTATGGACTCCGCTGGATACATTTGTATGTGATGCAGTATAACTCAAAATAAATTAGTGAAAATAAACTATGTTTCAAAGATACTTTGTATAAGGCTTTTACTTACTTTTTAATCTTGCAGTACTGCTTTATCATCTAAGTGTAGATGTAAGCAGAAAGACAAATACTCCTGCAAGATTTTATTTTTCTTCTAATGGAACATCAAATATGATCTCAGGAAGTATAAAGATTTACAACAGCAATGTTACCTGCAAAAGTCATCCAGCATTTTTGAAGGTAATATAACCTTTAGTATTTTTCATTTTGTTTAATACAGTAACATTGTTCTATCTGTAAGGGGCATTACCTACTTTGAAAAGTTTTACATAGTCTCCAATTTGTGTAAATTACATGGCAATTTGAAAAATAAGATGTCTCTACTGGCTAATCATATCTTTCTCCAAGAAGTAAATGTTGATTCTCTCTACCTGCCAACTTTCCTACCTTTTGTTGCTTAATGGATAAGTCAAGGAGATTGTCTTGACTTCTAAGTGTGTGCCAGTGTCTTTAATGTCAGCAGAAATGTGCATGTATTAGCATTATGCAGATGTCTCCACTAGCACAACATAACAGACAAACAAGGAGTCCTGTGGCACTTAAAAGGCTAACAAATATATTTATTGCATGAGCTTTTGTGGGAGAAAGTCCCACTTTGAGCATCTGACGAAGTGGGATTTTCTCCCATGAAAGCTCATGCAATAAATATATTAGTCTTTTAAGTGCCACAGGACTCCTTGTTTTGTATGTATGCTTGTTTGTTTTTACTGAACTAGGCTAAGACGGTTCCCTCTTTGGATCTTAGGACAATATAGGCATTCCTATATTCAGAGTGATAGTAGTATTTAAAAATCTTGGCAATTATTTTGATGCTCTTTTGATCCTGTTTTGGGAAAGAGAGAGACAGAGACAGATTATCCAATATGGCTACTGAGAGGCAGGTTGTGCACCAAAATTTAACTTTGGCCCCAGAATGTGCCCCCAGCCTTGGGCCCAGGAGGAACTTACTTTTCCAATTCTCAGTCCTAGCCAGAGCTTGTTTCTCCCCTCCTTGCAGTCATTTTTCCCCCATCTTGTGGCCCTAGGGCTGAGAGTAGCTTGCACACCCCTTCCCCACCTGTCACTGTGGCCCAGGAAGTAGAGGAGTTCTGTGCTCCTGAAGATTTGAGGGGATGTGGAACGTGCATCCCCCCCACTGAGAAGATTACACAGATTCACTACAGGTGAAAGAGAATCATATACCTAAATATCTGATCAACAGTGCTGGACTAAGTCAGCAAGTTACTGAAATAGGCTATGTCCACACATACATCATTATTTCAAAATAACCCATTTTGAAATGAGTTATTTCAAAATAAAGTCCTTATTTCAAAGTAAGTTAATTCGAATTAACAGTTTGTTAATTCAAATTAAGGGAAAGCCTGCTTTTGAAATAGCTGTTGTTTCGAAATGGTTATTTTGAAACAAGGCCATTCGGACATTTTGTTTCAAAACGTGTCCGAACACCGTTGTTTCGAAACAGCCGTTTCAAAACAACGGCTATTTCGATTAGATGTGAGGTTTAACGGTTTTGAAATAACGGTGCATCGTGTGGACATGCCGCTTCTTATTTCGAAACAACCTCTGTTGTTTCGAAATAAGAAGCCTGTGTGGACTTACCCATAGTGTTTTTACATTTAGATGAAGTCTGATAAAATTTTGTGGGCACTGTACAGTTTGGTTTTTGCCCAATATTTCTGTTTACAAATTTTATTTTTTGTAACATTTTCAAGTTGAACTTTAATTATTAATTACTTTGACCAAAACAATGAAAGTCTTTTGGGACCTTTAAAGACTAACAAGTTTCTATGTTCGTAAGTTTTCGTGGGCTACAAACTTCATTGGATACATTAAGACTTTCGTTAGTCTTGCATGAAGAAATTTGTTAGTCTTTAAGGTGCCACATGATTTTCATTTTTTTTTGCTATATACTGACAAATACGACTACCCCTCTGGAACTTACTTTGATCAAACTCCTCTCTAATGTAGCCACTCTGATACTAAGAGAGAGAGAGAGAATAAATCTGACCCACTGTGTCTACCATCATTTTGCTTTTTTCTTTTTTTCTACATCTTGGTGTAGCCTCGCTCTGCTTTCAATATCTGAATGTATGCATAAATTTAAATAATTTGATTTACATATGTAAATTTTGCATAGATAGCATTAGGAGCTTCTGATGCTTAGCTGCAGCACAGTACAGCAGTACCCAAGTACTCGAGTAAAGGGGACAGGGAGGGAGCATCAGGGTGTCCCTCAATAATTGCAGAATCTGATTGGCTGATCTTTTCCATTTTTCCATTTTCTGAGAAAGAACAACCTATCAAAAGAGACTTTTCCAAAGGTGAGGGGGTTCTTCTGACAGAGGTGTAGCAGCATCAGGTCTGCATGCCACAAAGGAATGGGAGCCACATCAAGCATTTTCCTGGTCCCTCCACAGAGACCAGTAGTTACCTGTATAGATCCATTGGTAGTTTACAAGGCTGTTGAACCAAGCTCTTTGGGCAAGAATGAGCAGAAGCCCTGATTAGTGCTCAGGTGAAGATACAAAGACTTGGCCAAGCATAGTGAGACTGGTGGTAATCATCATCAGCCGCTCAAATGGCTGGTCCTGAAGCCAAGCAAAAGCACTGCATGCAGCAGCCAAAAATCTTGTTGCTCAGTGGCCTAGTCCAGACCCGCATTTAGAACAGTTTATTTTCTATATATAATAGGTTTCTTCAGGCAACACACACACGTGAATTCTGTGGAAGATGCACTTAGATATCCTGTATTTTAATATTTAGTCCTATCTTTGTACGGGGCATGATTCTGCTACCTTTATACACCCTGAATAGTATTTTACATCTCAGGGAAATCTGTTGAATTTAAGGGATCCCTTCTTACTCATTGTGAATAAAAGTGGCAGTGTCTTCTCACCCATTGTTAATAGCACATGTGATAGAATCTCAGCGAGACCATTTATATTTTACCTCACAGGACTCTTCGTTTATGGAAAACAATATGCTATGGTAATATAAGGTAATGGTCTTTGTGCATGAAGTACTGTGCGCTATTGTTTCATACTCATAGTAACACAGAGAAACCTAAAGTTTATTGCCTAAGATTTGTATTAAAAATTTCAGTTACCATATTCCAATTAAAACAAGTAAATGGAAATTCTGCTGACAAACTGTACATGCTGTACTATACATACTTATTTTGTCATTTAATCTGTGATTACGTTAATTAATTTTATGTAAACTTTTCCCATATAGCACCATTTTTCCTTCTAAATTTCTTCAGTAGCAATATCAAGATTGCACCCATCACCTCACTGAGGCTTTTATACTTGTATGAATAAGTGTGAATATCTGTCAATTACAATCTTTAAAGAAAAGCATGGATTTTTTTAATATTTTGAGTAAAGAATAATTAATAGCTAATTAGTGTGATGAAAGTAATATACAGCAGATGCAGAGAAGACCTTGTGGAAAATTGTTATGAATTAGATAACGTGATTTGGTCAAAGCAAGCTTGTAGATAAGAATTAAAGCAGTGGACATGTGGAGGGACAATCAGTGGCTGTTTGTCTCATGTATCTAGGGAATAATGTAATCAAGTTCGCTACTGTAATACTCGGTGCTTCAAGCTGTTCAGTTTTCAGAAGTAGATAATTTGGGATTTGGACTCTGATTTGCCGCTTTCCTGCATGGTCAGGGTTTCATGCTGAAATTATCATTTATTGAGCACTTTAATCATGGTAATACAGAGTACAAAATGTAAAGGCAGGGGAACTCCGTCTCTCTCTCCCAGCTCCGTAATCATATTTAGGTGTAATAGAAGAGCTCTTTTTTAGATGTCAGACAAGCGCCTGATCCATTGTACCTGAGTTTTTCCAACTTGTCCATTTCCTTTGTGTTTCATTTACTCTTTCTTGTAAGATGCAATATTACTAAGCTATGACCATAATTATTTAAAGAAACCAATCAAAGAAAATTCTTTTAGGTCTTCAACCAAACAAATTTTATATTACCAGTTGTTACTCAGTTATGAACTGAGTACTCTCTTAAATAAAAAATTAGCACAGAAGTCATGGAGAAATAATGCAGGGACAAAAAAGTACATTCAAGAAAAAAAGATGATTTACTTCATTTCTGTGGCTGGGGAAGTAATTGCAAATGTGAAAATAGATAAACTTGCAATATTTTCTTTATATACATGTCTGTTTTATATGATTAACTTATTAGGTTTCCAATTTTCATAGAAAGATGTAAGGGATATCCGGACACCTATACACATTGAAGCAACTTATCGGCTTGGGCCTCATGTGCTAAAGAAAAGTGTGGAGGAATTCCCACCACTTGAACCAGTTCTTCAGCAGAGAAAAGAAAAAAACATTATAAAAAGCAAGGTTAAGATACAAATATTTTTGTTTGAACTTTAACAAGATGAATATGCACATTGAATTCATACCTAAAGCAAATTTCATACAGCTTCAGTAAAATAGATTTTTTGAATTGGTGTCTAGAACTCATGGAGACATTAAAAATGTCTTAATTTAGCCTACTCATTTTTATTTAATAAGAACTAGAATACTAGGTTTTATCTAAAGGATGCATTGCTTACAGAACATACAGCTAGTTTGTACTTTGTATCTATTGCTTTAATGGTACATGTGAAGTGACGACACAGGATTATACTCAGGCACATGATTATCTCTTATTAATTATATTCTTATTGTTTTAGACATATTGATATTACTGTTAGACTTTTTCTTACCAGTCTTCTTTTTTCATATGATCTGTTGATTCAAATCCCTGTATAAATTGCATGTTAGATACCCAGTAGGTTGCTTACATTAATTTATATTCCATTATTCCAGCAATGCTGGAGTAGCTCTAGAGAATAAATACTTCATTAAGTTTTCAAGCACAAAAATTGGAAAAATTGTACATTACAATACAATAACAAAGCATGAAAAAAGTTGTTAGCAAATATATCAGCAGCCTTCTGTTTTGAGACTTTTCCCCTAGCCCCTAGAGCAAAAGTCAAAGTGCAGGTATGATTTGTAACTGGTGAAATTAAGATTATTCTGATTCCTCACCAGGAGCAAGTTTCACAAATTCAAAATTAAACTGACAGCCAGACACGAGATATCTACAGGTTTCTTCTTCTCACTGGAAAAAAATATCTTTACTTGGGCTATCCATTTCAAACATCCTATTTCAGGATCCATACAGCGTTTATAAAAGAGAATCTTACTGAATGCCATATTGGGACACAGTGACATACACTTATTCTGTGGAAGTTCAGTAAGCACAGCACTGACACAGCCAATGCCCTTTGCTACTGTCATGGAGACCTGACATCACACAGGCAGTCCTTTATATTTAGATAAACCACATTGCCTAGTTGGCTGCTGCTTCATCATAGCAGACTGCGGAACTGTCCCAGTAAACTTAAATTCTGGGTCCCTAAAGGGCCTAGTCCTTGAGTGTAGCTTCTAGAATTGGCTAATTATCTCTTCTGACCCAAGAATGAGACACTTAGCATGAGACAGTATGCTGTGTCTATTATGCTATGTACATAATGTGTGGGCAGAGAAATGGCTAGTCACTTCCTGATACAGATCCTCCTTCAGTAGCAATGGCTGTTGGCCACTTATAGTGCTCCGATAACAACATGGTGATATATGCATTGAAATTATTTTGTACTTGTTACTGTATACATACTGTTTTGAAATGTTTTTACTTTTGATGTCTCTTCATAGATGGTTTTTGCAAGATTTTGTTCCAGAGAAAACTGTTCTGCTGACTTGAAAGTTTCTGGAAACGTTACATTTCCAAAGTAAGTACAATGTGACTTCTGTCAGCTGAAAGAGTCTGAGTAGCGCTTTATTGATCTATTTAATTTTTCTAGCTATCTAGGTAGAATTAATTTGAAAATGGAGACTATAAGCTCTCTCAGAAAATATTATAGGAATAAAAATTGGTTTCCAATGAAAGATCTTTAAACAAACAATTTTTCAATTTACAGAAAGTATAATGGTAATGCATTTTGTACAGAACAGTTTTCCTTCACTTAAACTCATACTAATATCAAAATGCATTTTGTTGTTCATAAAATAGACTTCTGATGCTATATTTCTAATCCAGATGCAGAGAGATACCTATAACTTGCTGCATATCCAAAAGTTTAGACCCTTTTAATGAACAAAAATCAAACTCTTTCTACTGCTATTATGACAATACTTTACTTGGTGTATACAGGGAATAACTTCATTTCTGTGGTAGCAGATTGCCATATTGACTATTTCAATTTTGAAAGAAGTTAAAAAGATACTTAAGAATATTGGCTGTATAATTTTACACTAACTATTGAAGCCCCAGATGGTTGGATATTGTGTATGATTTGGATTCTTTCCCCCTTGATATACTAGCTTGCATTTTCCAAGCTAAATCTCATTTTATAACTCTTTGCCCATGTTCCTAATCTCTCTAGGTCCTATGCAGTATCTCTTGGTCCGCACAGGTGTCTACAGCAGCTTCCAACTTACTCTCATCCTTACGTTTTCATCATCATACTAGATCACTGATTTTATTTAAATGTCATAAAAGTTTATTAAGACTGGTACTCTGTAGAAGTGAACTAAACAATCTTCGTCTGTGAGATGCATTTCTGCCTACCAGCACCCTTCATAGTCCCGCAGCTAGTTTTCTGATCACAAGACAGCAGTCCTACCCAGGGTGATCTGAATTCTTTTCAAGTAAGACTTTTAAGGATCTGATCATCCCCTCTCCCTCTTCCTTTCCCCAGCACATGAATTGCCACTTGAATCACTCAAGTTTTTGAGTCTTCATGAACTTGAGAGTAAGATTCTTCCTTCCTGCCCCCAACCACTTTCTTATGCTCTAAGATAGCAAAATTTAAAATATTTTACTTTTTTTAGTATAAAGGATTTGGCATATTTTTATTAGTGTTAAATCAAGTTAAACATTTTTACAAATACTATAAAACTTTGAGGGAGGAAAATAGAGTGCAACAGAGTATGAGAATTTGTACCATCTTTTCCAACCAAAATAAATGGGCTTAATATCTTGATAAAATGTGAAATATCACCATAAATTACTTTTTGCCTTAGTATTTTGATTTAAAAATGGTTAGCTGTGAAACATTAATTTATTTTGTCTAGACAGAATGCATTCATTATCCAGGAACAGCAAAGTAAATGCATTAAAAACCAACAACAACAAAGAAATTTCTCTTAAAGGAATGGAATTGTACAGAGATTTAAAGTGAAGTATTTCAGTGACATCTTGTCTTTTCCTTACTGAGTTATGGTTCAGCATGTATGCAGTGCCTTGTTGTGTTTTAAAATTGCTTACAGTCTGGTCTGCTCTATAAATTTCAAGTATGCATTATGCATGTTTTAATGAAGAATGGAATATTACTAGGGAAAAGCTCTCATTCAGCTTTGTCACTCTCCCAGATGTGCACCTGGTGCTTTACTGTGCTTATGTACTAAGCTGGTGTGCATCTTTTTGATGGCACCTTGTTAACAAATCAAGATGTAGTAAAATATGTCAGAAAAGAGTAGAAAAGCAGTTAGGTATAAGTGGTAAAATAACTTAAAAATGTAATGAGAACAAAAATCCAGCCACTGAAATGTTAACGTTGTTTCTTTTTCATTTGCTCTTGTCTTGGAACCTAGCTGCTTATGCAGTGCTTTCGCCTTCTGTTGCTTGTCTAAAGTGCCAGCTTCTCTCCCAAAGGTGTTCAGTGACTTATGCTTTGGGTTCAAGCCAAGAATATTTGATAAATGTCTATTTCTAGGCAGCTCTTCTACAAGTCTTAATTAAACTTTAATGTCAAGCTGAAGTTTACTTTTAGAACCTCTTAGGTACCTTCATTTGTAACATGATTATAGAACACTAGGTAGAGCATAAAAATAGGCATGTTCACTCACCTTCCTTTTGTCCTGTCTCACAGTAAATCAGTCCCACACCTCAAGGCAGAGCTGATGACTGACTGCAGCTTTATGCAGCATGTAGGGATATAAATGCAAAGTTTTCATAAAATATTTCCCCATGTATAAGTTAAACATTAATGCGAATCTCAATAGCAGGCGGGGGGGGGGAACTAGTGAGACTAGAAACTCTCAAGCATACATAAGCACTACAACTTACACACCTATTGGAATTGATATCGGAATGTTCCTTTAATGGGGTTAGTTGATAAATCCACACTGACTCTAGCAATCTGCATTCTAGGTGAAATTCTCATCCTGTGCCAAGACTTACACATTACTTAAACTGTAATTGGAGGGCTTTAAGTAGTGCAGAGCTCTCATGTTGTCCTCTGCATAGGAGTAAATTCCCCTTGCAAATGCTGAGGTAGGAGGACACTCCCCTATATCATCTTATGCGAGAAGACCTAGCAAGAGAGTAAACAGCATCCTAACTTAATCATGCATCTCTGAACCAGCAACACTTCCATTACTTAGACTCTAAAAAGTACAATGCAAATGAAACACCATGGTGGCACTAGTATTTTAATAGTGGAGGACTGAGCTGGCTTCAGCTACAAGACTGAGCTACTACTTGTTTGACCAATAACTTCCAATTGGACTTTTCCAAATAAGTCACCACACTGAAATCAAAGAAAGGGTTTAGATCTCCTCCTCCCCCTCTTCCCTAGTGCTCTTCTTTTTACCTAGGATGCTTTTCTTTGTAGATACCATATTTTATCTGGTTTTCTTTAAATATATTCTTTATTTTTATAGACCTCATGAAAAGAAAACATATCTTGTAGTTGGGGGTACGAAGACTTTACTGTTGAATATATCTCTGAGTAATGCTGGAGATGATGCATATGAAACTGCTCTCCACATCCAGCTCCCAAAAGGTCTATATTTCATCAGAGTTCTAGAACTGGTAAGAATTAAAATTCTATTACCATAATCCCTTTAACATTCTCACATTAGCCAATCAGATTATTCAGCTATGTCTACTCTTCAGCTGAGAATGAGCCTCCCAGCCTGGACAGACACATTCTCACTAGTGGGGATCAGACAGACATGCTAAATATAGACCTGTGAATGTCATGGCACAAGGAGAGTCTCAGGCTACCTACCTGAACTCAGAGCCAAGGGGGCTGGGCTGATGAAAAACCTCTAAGTAGGGAAAAGTGACAATACTCAAGATTTTCTACTTAAAGTGTTAACCCATGCACAGAATTGGTATAGTTTAATCAAGTTGGTCAAAAAATTGATTTACTAGCAAATATTGCAGCAAATGAACAAAAACAGTGACTCATAAATGCATTTGGAAATATTAGTATTTGTTCCCTCATACAAATGTAGGGCTGAAAAAGATCTCAAGAGATCATTGAGTCAATCCCTTCACACTGAGGCAAAATTAAATGTAGATTAACCATCCCTGATGTGTATTAGTCTATTCCAGTGATTTTCAATCTATTTATCATTGTGGGCTGCATGTGCATATTCATATCCATGCAACATATATCCTACCTGTATTGCCTTAAGGATGTTACATGGGCCACAGCTATGTGCTGATTGGGCTGCAGGTGGCCTGTGGTTGAGAACATCTGGTCTAACGTTCTTAAAAATCTTGACCCTGCGAGCTGTTCTTAGGAGGTGCAAAGCACCTTGTTGGTTTAGGCCTTTTTATAAAGCCTAACCATAATCTTGTAAAGGAGAAACAAAAGTTTATTTCCATCTAAATTCTTCATTAAAAAGCATTACATCTATAAAACCGTCTTAGAAGTAAATTCTTCTTTAAAAAGAGTTTACTTCTAGGATGTTTCTACAGGACTTCTTACCTTTTGACAGGGTAATTTAAGATTTGAATAGGTTGACATTATACTTGCAGGGTTAACTAAGTAACTAACAATACAAAGAACTAATAAGATAATTTGATTTATGCAAGGAATTTGAAATATGGACTCTCAAGTAGTTAACTAGTAGCAGCAGAAATATTTGTAAATTCCCACTGGTGTTGAGCTGAGGTAGTACATTCTCAAAGTGAAATTTTATGGCATATATGTAGCTTCAATTTTCTGAAATAACTTTCCAAAATAGACATTAGATTCATCACCCAAAACCCTCACTGATTTTTCATTCTTTAATTTTAGGAAGAAAAACAGATACATTGTGAAATATCAGATAAAGCAGCTGTTGCAGAAAGCCTTTACTGCAGCATTGGTTATTCATACGTACGTCATCTGTCAAAGGTAAAATAAACCATATTGTTAGTTTCTAAAACCATGTCTTGTTTTATCAGGAAATGCTTAAAATATGTTACTTAGAAGGAGAAACTTTATATTACATACACTACGTAATGTCTGTTAAAGCTAGAATGAACATTTTCAAATAAAGTTTTGCTCACTTTCTTCCTCTGTCAAGAACCATCTTCAGCATCATGGCAACCGAGAACCTGACTTTCTCTTAGTTGTAGAGTTGAATGTGCACAGCTCTAAGAATTGTTTGTTAAAGAATTACTATTTTGTTATGCAATTATTTGGAAGAGGTGTCATGGCATCCTATTTTATTTTGCTTCATTTCATTTAGGGACACTTTATCCCCATTATTTCATTTATGGGAGGGTCTGAGTTTCTGCTAACAAGTCATAACTGAAATGATAAAATATTGAAATATCACATTGAGACACCAAGGAAAGACATACATAAGTGAATGTAGTTTATTACATTTAAGTAGGCATTTTTTAAGTATGTGGATGTCTTTCTTTAGAATAAAATAATAATAATAATAAATAAAGCCTTTACATTCCATTATCAAGAAATTAGCCTTCTACAATTTGAAATAATTCATTCAGAATCAAATTAATTATTACCATGTAACGAGCAGAAATATAATATGTACTGTAATCTGGCTCACTCTATGGTAAACCATACTAATGAAATACTTAAATGTTACTTTTCTAGATAAGTTCCTGTAACTGGTATTGCTGTGACTTACCATGTGTTTGCAGGATATTTAATTATCAGAAAATCAAGGATTCCGTAACATATGTTCATTTTCAGTTACAAAGAGCATGAAAGATATTTGTATTTTAGAAGCTTAAAGCTAAAGTCATTAACTTAGTCAGTATTCTTCTTTACTAAAACTTCTGTGATTCTATCAACATAGTTTGCACCACATTTTTCTTTACGATTTTACTGCTTGCCCGTTCACTAGGATTTAGTTAAATTATTTCTGACTGTAAGGATTGCCATCTTTACCTGCACAAAGATGTTAGAGTTTGTCTGTAAATAGGTCTCTGAGGGCATTGTTTGGGGAAATAAAAACAAAAAAGTTGCTACCTTCCTTATTATTTATTTAAGATCAATAAAATGCTAGGTATTTTAGACAGGCAACACAATCTCTGCCCCCCAAGATCTTAGTTTTTTAGGGAAAGATCACTTCAAGATTAAGTCTCTTCTACTGCAGGGAAGCTTTAGGCACAATCTGCATGAGGGATTGCTGGAGTTGTACTGGAACCACTGTGATGACTCACCAATAGATCACTTCTAAACTAGTCTTCAGACCTAAAGATTCCAAAAAGGCATTTGTTTCTGTTAACATATGTTCTCTCAATAGTACAAAGGTTGGATTTCATATGTCCCAGAGTCCATTGTTACAGCAGGTCATTTAAGACACTGTTTATTTAAGTCTGTGGTACTTAGAAGGACTGAGGCTGTACTGTGCCTTTTGCAGATGCAGCACAGAGCCCACAAGCCAGGATGAAGGCGGCTATCATCCATTTTTGCATAGTTCCTGGAGCAGCCCCCATTATAATTTCATTATCACACTGTGTCACCAGCTACCTATGGGCCTAGCATCTGTGCAGGACTATGTTCTGTTACCTTGTTCCCAGCACAGTCTCTTCTACGCTAGGGCTTACAAGGGATTTGGAGGCTGTCTTCTGTCTGTACCAGGAAAAATTTCGCCTGACTAGATAGTCATTTTAGAATCCTTTTAACCTGCCATGCAGTGGATGGAGCAACAGAGAGAATCCCGTCCTTAGAGCTTTTCAAAAGAGTTCAGTATTGGCCTACCTCTGTTCCCACTGTAGCGTCTGGGAATTGTACCAGGACTTTAAATGGGAGCACAGTAAGATTAAAGCTGAGTGCTTCCCAGGACTTGTTTTCGCCACTGCCATCAGATCAATCTTCCCAGTTGATGGTTTGGGTCTCTGAAGACCGGCTCAGTGGATTGGGCAGTTGATCCCTGAAGACCACCACCCCAAATAGCATAGTGCAGAGTCATGGTAGGCCATTTCCCATTGACTGAGGGCATTGAAGACACCACGATAAGTAAGTATTAGGCAATCAAAGGGAGATACACAAGTTATTTTAAGTAATTTGCATATCTTCTTTTGACTGCTGCTGAAATGTCCCCACAATGTAGACCAGGGCTGAGAACTGCAGCTTGAAAATTCTGCTGCTGTTGGCCAAGCAGGAACAGTGTGTCCTTTTGGAAGTAGGTAATATAGGGCATGGTCTGTAATAAAGGAAACAAATGGAACACCAAATCCTGTCTCTCCCCTGGAGTGGAATGTACTTAGGGCATAATGTGACCATGCAGGTTTTTTTTTTTTTTTTTTTTCCAAGAACTGGAATTTCTTCTGTAGCACAATACATTCTCTGTACATTAGCAGTGTTGCATATGAAAGTGATAGGGTTGACTAAGGTTACAAACATGCATTATGCCTTAATAAACTGGAGCTGAAGTTGTACAAAATATAATTCGGTGCACTCTAGAATTTTCACAAAACATAAATGTTTAAGAAGAGGGAAATTACAGATTAGTTTAATGATGTATCATTTCATTTTAAACATTTGTTAAGGCACATCCAATGATTTAGCATAAACAATGTTTAATTTGTTCTGCAGCTGGATTTCAGTTTTCTCTTGGATGCAAGCTCACTTACCAGGGCAGAAGATGACCTCAACATCACAGTTAATGCTATCTGGTAAATCTTGCTTGATAAAAATTGCTGTGTTTGATGAAAAATATCCCTAGCTTTGGAAAATGAAATAGGGAGAGCTGCAAAGGCTTAATGAAGCACAACTCCAGGAAAGCTCATTTATTACATAATCTATCGAGAAACTGAAACCACAGAAAAGCAGCTAACTGCTCTTTAAGTGATGAGCGGATTTCTGCCAACATGGTCATAAAAAATAATTTTAATGCCATGTAGTTAGTTAGTTACCAAAAAATAAGTTATTTAAATAAGTAGCTAGTAGTCTCTTTTTTGTAGTTAGTTATCTGTAGAGATGATATACTGTATGATGCATTCTGACATTGCTTCCCCCTTCCCTCCACCCCTTGGTTAATTCTACAGTGAAAATGAAGAGGATAAAGACCTGCTGTTGGATAACTCCATAGCTTTATCCATACCTCTGAAATATGAGGTTGAGTTAAATGTCCATGGGTAAGTAAGTTAATGGTTGCTCTGTATAGCCATGTACAAAGGATTGTTGGTTATCCATTATTAAGGATAAACCATACCTCAGCTGAACTCCATGATCTTATGTGAGGAAGCGTGGCCTAGTGAAAAATTTCATGACTGGGAGTGAGATGATTTAGATTTTATTCTAGGTTCTGCTGCAGATTTTGTGCTTCAGTTTACTTCTCTGAAATGAGGTAAAAACCTCAAGATGTCTGGGATTTTATTCAGAAGGACTGAATCTCTGGTGTTCTATAACACCTTCTCCTTTCAGAGTAGCAGTATTTTCCTGCTTTTCTCTCACTTAATTCTGTTCTCTGCAAAGATGAACAAAAACTATATTTTAATTTGTTGGTCTATTATATTCCCTTTAGGAAACTGCTCAGATTTATACTTTTTTAATTATCCGCTGCCTGAGTCAAGCATATTGTCTTTTATAGTCAACACTATTGACTGCTTTGCTGTTTAGCTTATTCCTGCTGGTTTTTCTGCCTGTCATAAATTTGCCTGACAGGACATCCTTCGGACCTGGAGGCTCGTCTCAGCCTCCAGGTCTGTTGCAGTCACCACGGGGGAGGACCTCCTCGTGGAACCCATGCTATTCAACCCCCAGCGTTGTGTGCAGGTGGCAGAAGCCCCCTCAGTGCAATGGAGGCTGGTCCTGGCAGGCATCACCAGGGTCGGAGACCTCCTGAACTATGCCTAGGGGGACTGTATGGATCCCCAGCTGCTCTCCACCCTCCAAACCCCTAGCACCTACTCCAGGAGATGAAGGCGGCCTTGCCCCTGTTGCTCGGTTTTACCTCGATACGGTCCTGCGAGAGGGTACTCCTCACCCCCCTCTCAGCCCCGGCTCTCTGGACATTTTGATTGGGCCTCGGTCTCACAGGCCGCCCCGCTCCCCACGCTGCTAGATCTGCAGCTGGTTCCCTTTAGAACCGTGCCCAAAGACCATCTCTACACACTCGTGCAGCACACCATCCACTTCCTCGTCCTTGCATCCTGCCCTGATACCAAATGGTAGGACCTCCTACCACCCCTGGAGGGCGAGGACCCCTGGTGGGCCAGCCTGTATTCTACCCTGATACCACAGACCATCGGGGACATCAACTGGCGGCTCCTCATGGAGCCATCAGCACAGGCATGTACCTGGCGCAGTTCACCCCTCCCCCAGACACTTTTTATTTTTGTGGCATGAGGGAGACCCTGGCACATGTCTACCTCGAGTGTGCCAGGTTGCAGCCCCTTTTCCGGCTCCTCCGGAACCTCTTATTGAGGTTCTGGCTGCACTTTTCCCCTCACTTGTTTATTCACGCACACCCCATCCGTGGCTTCATGGTCACAGGACCTCCTGGTCAACCTCCTCCTGGTGCTGGCCAAAGTCACCACCTATAACACCAGAGAGGAAAGGTTGGCCATGGGGGTATCCTGCGACTGTGGGGCTTATTTCCCGTTCCTAAGTCCAGTCACCTATCCAAGCCGAGTTTCTCTGGGCAGCATCTGCTGACTGTCTAGATACCTTCCAGGAGTAGTGGGCACTGTCCAGGGTTCTCTGCTCGATGTCCCCTTCTGGTTCCCTGCTTTTGTTCCTTTGACCCTTCACACCTTTTCCTGTTTTGATTTTGTTTTTTTCCCTGTAATCAGTTGATCCCTGGGGCCAGTGACTCCTCCCTTGGGCTAAGGGAGGACCTTTTGCAGTGGGTGGGCTTTTGCCCACCCGTTACCCAGGAACCAATAATAAATAAATGCCTGTGAAAAGGCCTACCCTGTTCTGGGTAGACAGATGCCTTTAAAAGAGGTCTTCATTAGCCCTGCACCACTGTAAGATAATCATTGGATTCTAGTCATATAACAGGAATGCTCAAGGATACTTTTTAGGGATCCTTTCCTTTGACTATATCAGTGTCATTGGTGGTGACAAATATAAAGAACACTGGCTATAAGGCCTTTTATAGATTTCCTCAGTGTGGCAGGTTGGACATATTTGAATTCTATTTCTTATAGTAGGTCACTTCTTCCACACTAATAATGGGCTGACTGGCTTCCACCAACTCCACTCTGCTCCCCCCAAGAATCCCTTTCCCTTGCCACTATATCCATCATTGCAGTCACTATGGGAATATGTTCCAGCCTTTTTCATTTAAAGATATAATTCTATGAGGGAAACTGAGATTCAGCGTTGAAGTTACTTGTAAATCTCACAGAATTAGTGGGTAAAGTTGGGAATAAACCCATAATTCCTAGTGATCTAATCATTGAACCATACTGGTGACAAATCTTTCTCTGATGATGGAGGGAATTGAAATGCCAGAAGTAATGGTGGTGGAAGTAAATGAGCCAGAGTTACAAGGGACGAGTGGCCCCTATGTATCCAATTTCCCCTTCCTTTATAAAAGCCCCTCTCTGATCTGGAGATATACTCAAGATGGGGCTGCTAGAGGATGATGGTTCATCACTACAACATTGTGTTGACTCGATCTACAGAGGTTTCCTGCTTAAATAAAAGTACACTGTATATTGAGCTTCACTACTGCAGAGCTGAGTTAGGTGCTATTTCAGAAATTCTAATTTTCCATAGTGCTCTCCAGAAGGGACAGTATGGTCCAGAGAGAACAGTGCTTATATTAACATTGTGTACTAACTAGTGCTAATTGTCATATTTTATTTTATTTTTTTTTTAACTACCATAGATTTGTAGTACCAGCTTCATTTGTTTATGGAGCCAGTGACAAAAATTCACCAATTAACTGCATGAAGGAGAAGATCAACTTCACTTTCCATGTAAGAGCTATTCCTTACAGACAATATGATTCTTATTTTTAAATTTTATTCTGAACAACAGATAAGATTAAGTAATCTTCCTCCTCACTTTGTAACTTACTGGGAAAGTGTTGCTCTTTTACTGTGGTGTTAGCATAGAATCATATATAAATCCTGGGACTGCTGAGAAATTCTGCTTATGGGAGTTAACAGAAGCAGCTCTCTAGATTCTTGGAAACCAGTTATCGGCATATATTTGTTCAGTAATCAATATATGCTTCCAGCAAGTGCTCTCAGAAGTTGAGCAAAATATACTCATAGCACTAAATTTTCATCAAACAGAACAGCTATTCACATTTTTAAGGAGTCCAAAGAACTGACAGGATGTCACCGCTACAAATCCTATTAAAGGCTTGGTTTCTCTGTCCATGACGCCATCATGGATCTAGTAAAGTGTTCTTGAAATGCATGATCTGTGCTGCTTAGTGGCTTATTCAATTACTAGCAAAGTAAATAAGTTGTCTTCTACTGACCTCTAACTGAAGTTGGAGTTCTCCTTAAAGGATGTGAGCCATATTAGAATGAAACTGTCTCACTTAATTGCCTTTGAACACTTTCTAGCCTTCTACAGTCTTTGCTTCTATCACTTCTTTATGGCCAACCCATTCATTTCATGCCCCTGCTAACCATAGCCAACAGCTGCTTAGCACCAATGAGTGTTGTCTTGATGGGGTGCTGCAGACTAGGAAACTTCTGCTGCTCACTTGTTTGTTACCAGATGTTGGAATTTGATCCAGCTATGCAGGGAAGTTTAATTAATTTACAATAGGCCTAGATGAGAAAGGGAAAATTTTAGAGAGCACAAAGGGGGGAATTTGGTGCCCAACTTCCATTCAAAGGCAGTGGAACTTCAATACTAATTACCCTTTGGGCCTTAAATAACATATCTTGGCTTAAAATTTCCAGAGCTATCTTAGAAAGTACATACGTATTTACTCAAACAGGGGAGTCGGTTATAAAAATGTTTGATTTGTACTGCATATCCGATAAGTGAACAGAAAATATTGCACAATATGCAAGTATTGTACCTAGACCACTGGGTACTAGATGGCTCAGGGGATTAGTGATAGGGTCTTGCTGGGTTACCAGTTCATGCACATCTCAGATGGTGGATAAAAAGTTAATGGGAGTTAGACACTTAACTCTGTTAGGGCCTTTTGAATAGCCCCCTGAAGTGAGCTGTGTGAAACATGATCTCAACTGTGGTCAGATTAGAGAAGCATCATATCACAAAATTACCACTACTGCAACTGGCACATCATTAGCAGAGTTAGCAGGGTAAAACTGCATTGTCATCTCTTGAAGTTCTTCATAGTCAAGTCTTATTGTTAAGCCAGCATGTCAAGACTCCATTGCTGCTATCTGTGGTAAATATGTGAATTCTTTGTATTCATTCTGTGATTTGTGTATGTGAATGAAAGTTTGTTACTTTAACACCCTTTCTCCCAAGATCATCAGTACTGGACCAAGCATGGCTCCTTTTATAGATTTGGAGATAATGGTTCCTAATTCTTTTGCACCAAGAGATGCCAAGCTGTTTAACATTCTGGATATCAAGGTATGCTTGTTTTATTGCATTGTGATAATTTTACATGCTGTGCTATATAAAGTACATGAAATTATAGAATTAGATGAAGTGCAACAGTGCTTGAAAAGTCATTTCTAAGCTTCTCATTTGGCTACAGTGTTTGTGAAACTTATTAGTTTTGCCAAGATATTTTAATCCCTCTTATTTTAATATATGAATCAATTCTGAATAAATTGTAAAGAAACCAAACAAGCACTTCTATCAAAAATTCTTATGAGATATTGATGTTGAATTACAATATATATTGAATCAATTGGAGTGGCATACTTACTTATATCTCATGCCCAATGTCAGTGAAATGTGTTTATCTGTTACATTTAGATTTAGTACATAGTTAGTATTTAATCTACATGCTACATTTGAAATCTGCCTGCTAGTACATTAAACTCTGACTGGAATCTCCTTGAAGTTAATGAGTCCAACCACACGGAGCTCATTGTTGGGCCAGTTTCTAAATTTTAAGCAGTGTTTTAGTCTATTTCCCCTGTAAAAGACTTCTTGTATGGAATAAAATGCTGTTTGGTGGTTTTTGTTTAAGAGGGAAGTGTGAATTCCTACATTCCATAATCCTGTCCAATAAACAGTTTTAATTTTGTTTTTAGATTCTGTTGCCCAAGGTCCTGATACCAAAGACCATGTTTGCTGCTTTACAAACCATATAATACAGTACCTGCTTTACAGTTTTGTGCTGTTTTCTTGAATCTTTTAGAATGCATCAGAGCCAGCAGTTTTACTGACCTATTTAAGTCTACCACAGGGGGCTTAAACAAGCAAACACACACCCCTCCCCCACTGAAACTCTTGTTCTTATATTTTCCCCACAAGGGAATGAGTGAGATCTTAAATTTCTCTGATTTATTTTTCTATCACACCTCTCTCTGGCTGAGCGTGGCTCACTCCAGAACTTATCAGTACACTTCTGAGGGCGTCTAAGATGTAAGAATGTAGTTTGGTTAAGCAAACTGGCTTGAAATTGCACCCACTATGCCAGGGGTGCATTTAGTTCATCTTTGACAGTCTCTCAAACTCTAGAAATTTTTTTTTTAAAATACAGAAATTACATTTGGTTTGAATATCTGGCTGCATCTTCAAAAATGTCTTCTGGGCAGTATCCATTAAACTGATTGTGGTGTTGTTATTTCCAGACAACTGCTGGAGAATGTTTTTATAATAATTATACAAGAGATTGTACTTTACCAGAAAAAAACGGACACACACCAGAAGCCTCTGTTTTAAAGGATCTCATTGTTTTCTTTTCCAAACCTGCTAAGAGGCAAATAGTAAGTTTTGTTTTTCTCTTTTGGTATGTTCTGTCCCAATTTACTTAATCCTTGAAATAAACTATATACAGTTATTTCCTATTCTACATTATGCATACATTTCAGGATTGATTTTAGAGATCAATGAGAAATTCTACTTTACTGTACCTTTATTATACAAACATTTTTGGTAACAAGCAAAAAGGGGTTAAAATTACAGAACAACCTCATATTGCTCAAGAGGAGCCTGAAATATCAGAAGTATTGCACAACAGAACTGAGGCGGAGTGACAGTCTTGTGCGAGAAAGCTTGTCCAGAGCCAGATTGTACTAGTTCTGAATGATGCTAGAGCTGCCAGTTCACTTTTGAGTGCTAAACCTCTGCAAATAATTAAAGCAAAATAAAGCATCTACAAAATGAATGATGAACAAGTTGGAAAATGTCCTTGTGCTTCCTAATGACTGAACCCATGGAAACCAAAAGATGCTGTAGCAACAACTTTATTTATAACTACATTTTCAGAATCACTCAATTCTCATTTAGATGCTTACATAGGAAATTAATTCCCTGGAAAATTCCTCATGTCCCACCACACTCGTAGGTACATGCCATTTTAAAAATCTGACACACTTTGTGCTGCTGTGTGCGCAACTCCTCTGCTTCTCGTTTCTGGAACCATCCTGATGATTACTATTGTTGGTAACCTGACATCTTGGCCTCTCCAGGAAAAAAATAAACCATCTTTTTGACTAGCTGTCAGAGGTTTTGGCATTAACATGAAAAAATAAGCCATGCTGGTTAAAGTTCAATGTTGTATTTTTGCTTTTTCCTCTTCAAAGTACTGCATGAAAGAAGATCATTTGTGTTTACGAATACTGTGTAAATTTGCAAACATGGAAAGTGGAAAAGAAGCAACTGTCCAGATGCAGTTGGAAGCTACTCCTTCAGTTTTAGAAATGGTAATTTGTATGTAAATCTTTAACCAGATTATTTAGAAAGGTTATTTGCTTTTTAGTGACATCACATGGATTTGTAGCAGTCTCCACATTTCAAGTCACAACAATAATCAATTGCATAAGTCATGTAAACCAAATATTGTTAAATCCAAGTTAATATTAATCAGCATATGTTTTAGTTCAAATATTTCAGAACCCTACAATTAGATACACTGAAATCAAAGAGGATTGTTGTACTTTAACACATTGTATAAATCTGAGTGACACATGCTGTGGCTTGTTTGCATATTCAATTCCTAACTAAAAAGCAAGCTCTGATATAAAACTTTCACTTCGAGCTTAACATACTATAAAATGCTGATAGATTTGGTTTCATATTCGTGGACTATTGATAATTTGATTACAAGAGTCACCAACAAAATAATAAACCAAACAACTGTTGGCAGATACATTATAGACTTTTTTTTTGGTCATGAACTGAAGCAGAGGAAAGATACCAGACTGAATGGACCACTGGTCTCTTCTAGTATGGCATTTCCTGTTTGTGCCTACTGTAAATTGATTAAAGGATAAGTGATAGTTGTCTCATTATTCTAACCACGGTTACTACCTGAATTTATGTCCCCATAGGCTAGGAACACAGTAGGTGATTTACAGAATGGTTTAGTGCAGTTTAGATAATAACTAAGAGCCTTTAAACATCTGGACAATTTTTAATACTAAATGGGGCTTGTAGAAAATATATTTAAGTTGCCATATTTTCATAATAAGAAATCTGATGTTGCCTTTGACAGAAAGTAACAGAGTGCAGACAAAACCCATTTTATCATTAAAGAACGTTTATATAGCAAGTCAGCCATTCATACCTGGGTTTCAGAAAGTGATCACCATGTGGAATATTTGCAGGCTTCAATGGAGACATGTGTCAGGGAACATTCAATTAATCACACAGTGGTTTTATTAATTTGGTGGCCATTAGATTTAAGTCCCAGAAAGGGTGCAGATCCTGGACAAAAGGAAATGTTAAAGCCTTTAAAATAGAAATCTACTCAGTTTGCCCTCCCTGCCCCCCTGCCATGTTTCTACTATTTTGTCAGTACCTAAATCTTTTAAAATACTTAGCTTTGATTGGCACTAGTATTCTCATAGTTCCAGGATAACTTATCTATATATATATTAACATGCTCCTTTTGAGTTACTGGAATACAGCATTGGGCTCTATTCCTTGTCTTTCTCTTTGACTTGCTTTGTAGTCTAGGCCACCTACACAAGATTTAATTCACTGTTTATAATATTATCTTCAATCTGATAACTTTGAAGTATTGGTGTATTTATGCAGCTTGGGCTTTTTTTTTCCCTCCCCCAAACAGGATGAGGCATCATCACTTAAATTTGAAATAAGAGCTACAGCATCACCAAAAAAAGATCCGAAAGTCATTGAATTACACAAGGACAAGCAAGTTGCACATGTAAGAATTCTTTAAGTGTACAAGTTGTTTAGTTCCCCCTTTCCCAAAATACATTCAATGAAAATAGCACTACCCGAAATTATAGAATTATGTCTATATAAATATGGACATAATTGGAATTTACTTGGTTAGTTAAGCACAATGGTGTTTGGGTTTTTTTTGTCATAACCTGAAGGAGGCAAGATTCTGTTTGTATGACTATGTACCAGATATAGATATTTAATGAATGAAGTAGTGAGTATTGCATTGTTAATGTTTTATTTTTGTCATTTTTAACATAATTTAGACAGTAAATATACAGATATTCATGATTTAATGTTCTCCTTACTTTGTACAGGTCTATTTGGAAGGACTACATAATCAAAAGCCAAAACATCAAGTTAACATTCTGATTATTGTAATCGGTTCAGTTGTTGGCATTTTATTATTTTTGCTTCTTTCGCTAGTGTTCTGGAAGGTAGGATTCTTCTTCCTTTATCAATATTTCTCTATTTTCATGCCAACAATTTTAATTTTCATTAAATCCTTTAGAACAGGAATAGTATGTTTTATTCTGCTTTGGCCTTACTAAAGAATAAATTCTGGTAAGATTTTGAGTCTCTTTTGAAAAATTCTCTTTTTTCTCTTCATTTGTCCTTTTTATCCCATATGTTCCTTTTTTTGCTCAACCTACTTATTGACATTTAAACTTTTCTTTTTTGGATCTTTAACTCTTCTGTCCCATCTTTTTCCCCTATATCTGTGGGCTAGATTTGCATAATTTCCCTCCAAAAGTCAAATGTAACAATCTTTGTAGACTACTGTTTCATGTTTTTTCTAGTTTGACACACATACCAAAATTATCAACGATATTTGTAATAAAACCAACTGAAGTCCTGTGGCACCTTAAAGACTAACAAGTTTCTTTGCGCATAAACTTTTGTGGGCTCCAGCCCACTTCATCAGATGGATGAAGTGGAAACTACAGTTGAGAGGAATATATACACATGCCAGGATGAAGGAGGGCAACTGTTAGCAAAGTCAATTCAGTTAGGGTACATAAGGCCCATTCACACCAGTTGATTCGAAGGTGAGAATGTGTGAACAAGGCAATTATTTTGTAATGTGCTCACCATTCCAAGTCTGCTACTGAGTGTCAAGGGAGATTAAAATGTTCTCTTACTGGTTTATAGATGTTGCCAATTTTATGACTGATTTGCATCCACTTATCCTTCTGTGTCAGGACAGTACGGCCCCACAGTGTGCCAACATCTTTGACTGACCTAGAACATTGTTTCCTCAAATCTTGTCCAAGTACCTCTCCTTTACCTACATTACATTTATGACTATCATCTGGACCCACGGGAAAGAGTCCCTTGAAGAATTCCACCAGGATTTCAACAATTTCAACCCCACTGTCAACCTCAATCTGGACCAGTCTGCACAAGAAATCCACTTCTTGGACACTACAATGCAAATAAGGGATGGACACATTACCACAACCCTATACTGAAAACCAACTGACTGCAATACATACCTGCATGCCTCCAGCTTCCACCCTGGACACATTACACAATCCACTGCCTACAGCCAAGCCTTAAGATACTACCAGATATGCTCCAATCCCTCAGACAGAGACAAAGAACTACAGGATTTCTACCAAACATTCTTAAAACTACAGTACCCACCTGGAGGAGTGAAAAAACACATTGATAGAGCCAGATGAGTACCCAGGAGTCACCTACTACAGGACAGACCTGACAAAACAACAGAACACCACTGGCCATCACCTACAGCTCCCCAGCTAAAATCTCTCAAAACATCATCAAAGATCTACAGCCTATCCTAGAAGATGATCTCACACTCTCTCAAGCCCTGGTAGGCAGCCCAGTCCTTGCTTACAGACAACCCACCAACCTGAAACAGATACTCATCAGCAACTGAACACCATACAAAAAGAATGCTGACCCAGGAACCTGCCCTTGCAACAAACCCTGCTGCCAACTCTGTCCACACTTCAACTCTAGTGATACCATCACAGGCCCCAGCCACACCATCAGGAACTCATTCACCAGCACATCCACTAATGTGGTATATGCCATCATGTGCCAGCAATGCCCTCCTGCCATGTAGATTGGCCAAACTGACCTGTCCTTATGCAAAAAAAAAAAAAAAAAAAATGCACATCAGGCATCAAAAATGGCGACATCCATAAATCAGTAGGAAAACACTTCAATTTCCCTTCATAGCATCTGATGAAGTGGGATTTTCTCCCACAAAAGCTCATGTGATAGATAAATTTGTTAGTCTTTAAAAGTGTCACAGGGCTCCTCCATTGTTTTGCTGAACTAGACTAATACAGCTGCCCCTTTGGAACTTCAGTCTCCCTGGACACTCGGTAGCAGACTGGAAGGTTGCCATCCTTGAACCAAAAACTTGAAAAATTGACACAATCAGACTGGGTCTGAATAGGGACTTGGAATGGTTAACACATTAAAAACAATAATTTTCCCTATTCACACATTCCTACGTTCTAAGCAACTGGTGTGAATGGGCCTTATCTACTCTAACTGAATTGACTTTGCTAACACTTGCCCTCCTTCATTCTGGTATGTGTATATATAACTCAACTGTAGTTTCCATTTCATGCATTTGATGAAGTGGGTTGGAGCCTAAAAAAGCTTACACCTGAAGAAATGTGTTAGTCTTTAAGGTGCCACAGATCTTGTTGCTTTTGCTGTACATAAACTAAACACAGCTACCCCTCTGGAAATATTCCTAATGGAAATGTTGTAGATGGCTTTGTTGCTTTCCAGCAATAGATGTTTTAAATGCCCAGTTATTATATAAATATTAGGGGCAAATCTTGATCCACAGTGTTAGTAGACACACAAGCAAGTCTGTAACTACAGCAGGGCAAATGGGGCTTTGTCCCAGGCGCCTGGAGCTGCTACATTAAACAATGCCTTCCGCACCCCTCGCTCCAGGCACCACTTATTGCAAGGGGCATGTTCCTAGCGGAATGCAACCCGGGCACCAGAATCGCTCATTACAGCTCTGCATACAAAGCCCTGAAATGGTCTGATGTAGTAGTGATTGATTGTTTTGTGCACCTGTTGCTTGCCACAGATATTCCTTTTCTGCCCAAGTAAGGGATGTTGGAGATTAGACATCTTTGAATATGATGCCACTAGTCATTCTTCCTATGGAAGAACAAAGAAGTGTAAAATATTTTGGGATCCTATTACTATTTTATGTTGTGAATGGAAAGGAATGCTGGACTTCCACAGTTCACAGCCCATTTGTTTGTACTGTGTATGAAGAGAAAGGATTAACCCCATAGCTGTAAAGTAAGATGTAATAATGCTTTCCTTTGTGTTATGTACCACTTAGAAAAATGACTACATTGAACAAACTTGTTCATATCAATGACAATCATTTCATAGTTACTCCCAAACGGAAATAACAAACTGACACTTGTTAATCACATATACCGCCATATCATCTTGATCTGTCATATAGTTTTAAGTAAGTCTTTTATTATATCTGACAAAGAATTTGCTTACTGGTAACAACTGATTTTGAAATTGTGTTTCAGATTGGCTTCTTTAAAAGACCATATAAACCTGTCCCTCGAGCAGAGCACAAGGCAAAGCTGGAGCTTGTAAACAGCTATAAAGATGACTAAGATGACAATTACACTCTCCTTTCAAATGCTGAGTTTCGGGTGACTTACATGATGAACTTGGATGATGAGAGAAAACTGATCATCAGTCTGTTGTTCACTTTCACTCTTCATGTTAGAATATACATCTGACTGCGCTGATCTGTGGAGGATTACACATGAATGTAGCACCATCTTACTAAAATGCAAATGATAGTATGATCTTCAGATTAAGAAACTGTAATAGTAGCATTTGAAATGCCAGAAGTATCCATCTCTGGCTTCAAATGCATTCAAGAACACTAATCAGATAAAATAAGAGGAATTACTTACCTCTAAGAGTTCTTGGAAGGTAGTACAATATTACCAAGCGTTTTTGGGTAATGAGACCTAAAGAGCATTGCCTTGGAGTGAATCATAACTCAGCTTTCAACTTTCATTTCTTTTTTAACTAGAGACTTAGGATGAGATCCTCATCTCACCATGGAATCCTTACTCTGGGTAAAAGAACAAGCAGCCATGGGAGGAGGCCTCTGGTGCATGCACTGTAGGCACAGCCACAAAGTCTTTGAACACCCTGCAGGCTTCGGCCTAGGGTATATAGTTGCTGTGGAAATGTTGGGTAGTGTTGTAGTCCATAAGACAGCTGGGAGGTTGCTGTAACTTAGACAAATCTTCAGGGCTGTCTAAATTATGCTAGGGACTGCTGATCCAAGTCAGTCCAGGAATGGGAGGATGCAAAAGTGGCTTTAAAAATCACTTTAGCTTCCTCCCTCCCTGGGTTGTGAGTTCTGTGCTGAGCCTCTAAGAAATGCAGCATGAAATCTTACCCTTAGCTGGTATGCAGGAAAAGACTTTTTGTGATAAGCACTGAAAATCTCCTGCTAAGGATGCATCACACTGAGGCTAACCTGGAGAAAAGTCAGACATCTTAGCCCCATCAGTACCAACCAACTTTAATGCAAAACTTGCAGAGAGAGAGAGAGACAGAATTAACTGTGCATTCCTGTCCTTTCCTCTTCAAACACCAAAGCCATAATATTTGGGACTCTTGGAGTGAAAAATATTCATGCGTTTTCCTGAAAAACTATTAGTTGCAGGCATTTCTATAATGTTCAGGTTTGTAGTAGTTAAGGACATTTCCATAAGCTGACAAAAGAGGCCCAAATGAGAACTTACAAAAAACTGTAACTCTCTTACGGCTAAATCCCATCATTAGATGAACAACTTCACTGTAGTCCAAAATTGCTACCCTCTGAAAGCTCTATAATTAAATCGTTCAGAGAGCTAAGTTCAGTTTTTACTGGATATGTTTTCAGCTTGCCACCACCATTGCAACTGACATCCCCTGGAGGGTCAGTAGATAGGAAAGAACTGAACAGGTATGGGGACTGAACTGTTCCTCAGGTGATCCCTTCAGATTCCTAGTACTGCCGCCACCTTGATTCACCAGTGCTATGCACCACATTACCCAAATACTAAATTCACCTTACAATTACTCTTCCCTACCACTGTCTGCTAACTCATATTTGTTGTGGCTCTTTTTTGTGTTTTCTTTGGTGTCTTTCTGGACTGCTAGCAGAAAAACTTGTTATTTCTGCAGTCTTTTTTTAAATAATGTAGTAAGTATGGTCATGAGAGACACTGATAATGCAACATCACTTGGTACCATAGCCACAGAAGGATTAGCAACAAAGATTGCCTTAAACAATTATTTTGCTGATATAATTATATATATTCTTCCAAAACGGCCCTTATGACCTAGGAGAAAGAATCCAAAGGTAACAGGGCATGATTTTCCACAGGGGGCCAAGAACCTGTATTTTTCATTTACTTCAGTTAATGTCCTGGGTGCTTTCTGACTCTGGGGAGGAAGAAAAAATACAATGCATTGAGTTAAGCTTTCTGTTCTAAAATATTCTGCGTTATATTAAGGACAATCAAATGTGTACATATAGAAAGATCTTGTTTCAGAGAACAAAAGTGCTTGGAGATAAGTATTTCATCCTGAAAAACTAAACTGTTTGCAAAATTTATATTCTAAAAAATTCCTTTAAGAATATAAAACCAAGTGAATTTATTGCACTTTAACCAAAACATTTTTGAACAGATGTCATTCTGATAGTGTTGTGAGAACTGTACCTCAGATACTGAAAACAGCATTAAAACTGCTATAATACAAACCATACAAAGAAATGAGATTATAAAGAATTTTTTGGAATTAGTTTGGTGAGTAACTAAATGCACTCGTGTTGACCTGGAAATTGTAAATTTGCTATTCAAACAATGTTATTTATATGTAAACATTGAGCAGGTATGCCTGTGAGATATACATGGAAAAATTCAATTAGTCTACTAAACAAAGACTGAGGTTTAAATTAAATAAGTAAATGAAAAATGTGAATGTAAGATTTCCTGATAACATGTTTATTAATAAATAATTCCTCAGATGATTTTTATAAAGTAATGTGTACTGTCTTTTGCAAATTTTTCTTTTGTTGACAGAATTTGCATATGTCAAATAGAGTTAAAATGATAATGATTTATGCAGATAGAATATCTTTAAAGAATCAAAGAAATTCAGTTTGCACTATCTAAGCACAGTGCTTTAATGCTTCTGGATTAATTATATTGCATTAAAATGCTCTGAATTATAGTGGCTGAAATCTGAAGTAGTGCCACACAGATCACTAGGTATTTTTAATTTACACCATCTTAATGGAGAGCAGAATTTGGTCCACACAACTAACTTGGTAATCTTCTGCTAATTATTTGGCTATTATTATAGGCCAAGTTCTGCTCAGATGCTTTCCCTGAAGTTCCACTGAAGTTAATGTTCATGTTTACACTAGCAAATTAGTCCAGACTAAGCAAGCTTAGTCTGGACTAATTTGAACCATGTCTACACTAGCCAAAGCTTACTTCGAACTAAAAAAATTTTTAGTTTGAACTAGCCAAAGCTTAGTTTGAACTAGTTAGTTCAAACAGTAAGTTTGAACTTGCCACTTTGGCTAGTTTGAACTAGCATGATGTGGTCATGCTATTTCAAACTAAGTAAATTCAAACTAGTGGTTAGTTTGAACTAGCTATGCTTTTTTAGTTCAAACTAAAAAAAGCACAGCTAGTTTGAACCAACTTTGAACTGCTTAGTTCAGACTAAGCAAGTCCAAACTAATCATTTAGGTGAAGATATAGCCAATGTGACTATGTATGAAAACAGAATTTGGCTCTAGGTTTGAAGACACGATTTCCTGGTGGTAACTGTGAAGGAAATGGAGGAAAAAAGAAAATATCCATACTAATTTGCAGTTGAATTGTAATTTTTATTAAAATATGAATGAAACTTTTGGTGTGTTCCTGTATCCTCACTAATTTAAATACTTTGGCTTGGTTCAGCAGTCTTAGACGCATAGTGAAATCCCAGTGACTTATATTCTTACTGAACTGCAGCTTTAAAGACCAATGAGCCACAATTTCTGTTTTAGTCACAGGGAAATGCAGCATTCCTCAATCAACACTGCAGTGGAGATGCCTCTTATGTTTTTACCATAATGAATAAAAGTACTCCCACATTTAAGGTGGTCCTCCTCCTCCGAGTCAAATAGATTGGCAAATCTGTCAAGATGCTAGTTCTCACGAAATTGCAATGTGGGGTAGCCATGGTGCCATTACAAGATGAATTCACATGAAGGCAGGAATCCTAATTTGTACAAGAATCATGCAAAATAACTATTTACTATGTAATTTATTAATGTGTACACAACTACATTCCACTTAATGTATGTATTACAAAAAGTATTATTCAGACACCAAAATCAGAAATATATTCAGCATTCCTGCCCTATTTGATCAAAAATTAATGCATTATATTGAATAGTACCAGCTCTACTGACAAAAGTAAACTTAAAATATTTTCTGTAAAATAAAAACCTAAAAAAGCAAGTCTGAACAAATATTATATTCAAAGTGAATACTGTTTGTACAAGGAAAAAGTAGTTTAAGGCAATGGTTCTCAACCAAGGTTTCATATATGCTGGGGTACCGAGGTCTCCCAGAGGGTACATCAACTCTCATTTAAATATTTGCCTAGTTTTACAACAGGCTACATAAAAACATTAGCAGCATTAGTACAAACTAAAATGTCATACAGTCAATGACTTGTTTATACTGCTCTATGTGCTAGACATTCAAATGTAGGTGCAGTAGATTTCAATTAATTTATTTAGGATAAGATAAAATAGGGAAGTAAGCAATTTTTCAGTAATTGCTGTACATAGCACATAATTTGTTTGTTTGTTTGTCTGGGGTTTTTTTATGTCTGATTTTGTAAGCGAGTGGTTTTAAGTGAGGTTAAATTTGGGGATACACACAATAAATCAGACTCCTGAAAGGGACACAGTAGTCTGGAAAGTTTGCTTATACGGCACTACATGTTTAATTAACTCCACTCTATGAATGCATAGAAGGCAGGTAGGGCACTTTCAAGCAGCAGCTCTAAGTCTAATCTCTGAATTCAGGCCTGGCAGTTAAGGAGTTCATCTTGAACCTGTTTTTCAAGAAAGAAAAAAAAAAAAAAAAGGCTTCTTTTCAACCTAAAAAAAAATGCCCTTTGTATATGAACCTAGTGTAATGACAACCCTCTTCTCTCCAGAATAAACAGTAATTTAAGGCATAACTAATAATATGTTGAAAGCAAGCAAGTAAATTTTTACATCTCATTTGAAGATCACAGATTATCTGGGAAGTATGGGACCTGACAGAAAGACAGATTATACCATCCCTATCACAGCAAGTAGTACTTTATTCTATGCCTAGTTCACATGATGTGAATAAGGTTACCAGTAATTAAGGGTGACACGATAGGCCCCGAACTGAACCCAAACCTTGCAATTTTCTGTTTAAAAAAATTAAAAACTTTTTGCTTGAATTCTAGTAAGCACTTTTTAACCAAACATATAAAACCTACAAATATTTGTCAATATATTAGCTTTTTTTTCATCATTTAAAGCTATAAATAGTGTTTCATTATTAAAAATATTCTGATAAAAATCTTTATATAAACCTAGCAACACTGCAGACATCCTAAGCTGTGTCCTGGTCCTTCATCCATTAATTTCAGTGGGTAAAGAAATGGGCCATAAATATGATTCTTTGATGAAGAACCTGCACCATTAAAAAAAAAATCCTCAAATTTTTTCTAATTCTTCTATAGACAATTGCATGTTGCTCTTGAATCAGGCAGTTCATCAATGCTCTCTCCATAAAGATTAATAAGTTGGGGGTGCACCCTGTAAAGTGAAGAAATAAAAACACAGTAACTCATGGTAATTTGTGTATGATATTTTCTCTGTGAGTAAGTGTATATAATAATTACATGGAATACAGTTAGCTGAATTCCATCTATGATTACTCTAGTCTTTTCTTTGATTACTAAAAGCTTCTGAGAATCTTTTTAATTTTGGAAGTTGGGGTTTTTGAAAAGGGCCATCATCATTCCCCTTTCATTCTCTTACCTCCTCCCCCTGTCTTATAGTGACCATCCCTCTATCAGCTCCATATTTTTGGTTAGCCACAATACTATTACTGGCGAATGAGCTAACTATCTTTTCTATTCCAGGGATTGTTCATCTGTGTGCATTTATGTATTTCCATTCCTTAACTGTTATCAAGAAGAACCAAGTGTTTACAATTGAACAAGTTCTCTTGTATGACAATACCCAGTCTTGTGATATAGGGCTCACACAGATGACAGTAAGCAGCTGTAAAATGTGAATATTAGCAGCATTCCCTACACAGCACTTACAGTATGAGAATAATGTGGCAAGTGTTTGGTTATTTGTTAAACACCAAACTCACATTGGGCCCAATTTTTTAGTTTTTGTAAAATACAAGCTTTAATAAAAGGATGAGTTCAATATAATAATTTTATCCACAAATCCTCCTATTATTTGCAGCCTCAAAATTGATAGAAATTCTATGGTACTTGGTAACTGTTTTTCCTGGATGACAGATAAACTGACAATACTTAATGGGAAGACTTTCCTGCCCTCAAGATGTAAGGCAGTTGTACTGTCACAGTACTAATTTAATATGTAGTTTTCACACACAAAATCCATTTTGTGTTTTAATTCTGCCCACTAATAACTGGTGCAATCTGTAGTAGTCTGGAAAAGTGTAATTGCAGAATCACATTTTCCAAGATATTCAGTGCTATCTTAAGGCAGTGGTTCTCAACCACTGTGTCAGGACACATTACTGTGTCACCACAAAGTGGTAAGTGTGTCGTGAAGAACCAGGGACATGGCTGGATTTGGCCCTGGGGGATGGGTGTCCTACAGGGTCATGATATGTCACTAAATGTGTCATAGTCCTCAAAAGGATAAGAACCACTGTCTTAAATGTATTATACTGTTAAATTCTTTTTGAGAACCATTTTATATGATGGCATAATGCAGGCATGTCAGGAAAATTTGTTGCTAAAATTGTCAAAGGTAAACTTTTTGGAAGATTATCTCCTGTATGCAAAAAAGAACAGTATAGCTGGCTGAATGTAGCAGGTATTTTGCTGGGGTGTTCTTGCAAGCTGGATGTCACATATGATGGGCTGATAATCTAGTTCTGTAAATTCTGTAACTATGCTTAGCCTTACCGAATGTGAACCTCTGATGCTTCTTCCATTAAATTTCCATCTATATTCCAAGGATAACTGCCTTCTGCAGAAGCAGCAGGCAAATGCATATTTTCTTCAGTGTCATACTCAGTATTAGTTCTTGGTTGGACTTTTACTTCTTGAACAGTATAAGTCTCAACAAAGGGAAAATTAAACTAAAACAAAACAAATGTATATTAACAAAAATCAGAGGTAACTGAATAATAGTTTCTTCACTGGTTAAAATTGTGAAATTAAAAGCTTCCTTTTTCTCCTTAAATACATTAAAGCCTCACATTTAAATGGAGTGAAGTGTATTTTAATTCATGGAAGAAAAAAATAGAGAATATTTTCTCCACTAAAAATGGAGGTTACTCACCTTCGTGCAGTAGCCGAAGTTCTTTGAGATGCGCGCTCCTGACATGCTCCACACTAGGTGTTTGGCGCCCCACAACACCCCAGATCAGAGATTTTTTTGCTAGCAGTGGCTCTGCAGCAGGGAAGCTGTGGCAGTGTCTCCTTCCCGCCAGTGTGACATCAGCGTGACAGCTTCCCTGCTGCCGGTCTCCTGTCAGTTCCTTTCTACCCCGGAGGTCACCTGAAACGAAAAGAAATAATCTCCGAAGTAGAGGGGAGGAGGGTGGGTTGTGGAGCATGTCGGGAGCGCGCATGTCGAAGAACTTTGGCTACTGCACGAAGGTGAGTAACCTCCATTTCTTCATCAAGCAGTGCTCCCAACTGCTCCACACTAGGTGATTACGTAGCAGTCACTGGAATGTGGCGGTGGGCGCTTCAGACTGTCCATAGTCCATTGTTTGTAGTACTGTGCAACCGAAAGCAGTATCATTGTCTGAAAATTGTTCTAATGCATAATGTCTTGCGAACGTGTCATTTGAAGCCCAGGTGGCTGCTTGACAAATTGTATGTAGCGGAACCTTCACAAGGAACGCCACTGAAGATGCCACGGATCTTGTTGAGAGTGGACTGTGTCAGGCGGCATCTTCTGGCTTATAGCATAGGCTGTGCGTATGCATGATGAGATCCAGTTGGACAGCCGTTGTTTAGAGATGGGCTGACGAAGGGATCGCTCAGTGGTAGACACGAATAGCTTCGTTGTCCGTCTGAATGCCTTGGTTCAGTCAAGGTAGTAGGCTAATGCCCTTCTGACGTCCAAGGTATGAAGGACTCTGTGATGTGGTGTTGCGTGCGGTTTCGGATGGAAGACAGGTAAGTGAATGACCTGATTGACGTGGAATGCAGATGAGGCTTTTGGAAGAAACTTAGGATGGAGACATAGGGATACTTTGTCCTCATAGAAAACCATATATGGCGGATCGGCCATAAGCGCTGCCATTTCACTAACCCTTCTTGCTGACATAATTGCTACAAGGAATGCCACTTTCATGGATAAGTGCAAGAGAGAGGCAGAGGCGAGAGGTTCAAACGGCAGCCGCATCAATGTTTTAAGTACCAGCGTGAGATCCCACAGTGTTGCTGGCGGTTGAATGTGTGGGAATAAATTATTAAGGCCCAACATAAATCTTTTGACGACTCTGAGCGAAGATCGAAGAACCGTCTATAGGTATGTGAAAAGTCGAAATTGCTGCGAGGTGCACTTTAATGGTATTGACTGATATCTTTGTTTCTTTTAGGTGTAAGACGTATTCAAGGATCGTTGGTATGGGAGCTTCCAATGGAGATAACAATCGCTGTGTGCATCAGTTGGAGAACCGTGTCCATTTGTGAAGGTAAGTACGTCTTGCGGAGGGTTTTCTGCTATTCAGTAGCACATCCCTTACTCTATCAGAACACTGGAGTTCCATATTTTCGAACCACTGAGGTTCCATGCTGTTAAGTGCAGCTTGTTCAGGTAAGTATGTTTGCGGGTTCTGTTGTCTTGTGATAGTAATTCTTGTACCTGTGGTAAGGTAATGGGAGGTACTGTGGACATTTTGATGAGCATGGAGTACCAGGTCTGGCAGGGCCAGGCTGGTGCTATCATTATTACTGCTGCTCTGTCCTGTGCAATTTTGTGTAAGGTCCGTGCTATCATTGGAATGGGCAGGAAGGCATAAAGCGGCGCTCCTCCCCAATGAAAGAGAAAGGCATCACCTTCTGACCCTGGACCTCTTCCTGCCCAAGAGCAATACCGGCTGCATTTCTTGTTGCGTGCCGTAGCAAACAGATCGAGCGTAGGATGACCCCATAACTCGAAAATAGTTTGAACGATGTCCTGTCGGATCTCCCATTCGTGATTGTTTATAAATGACCGACTCAGGGTATCCACTATAATGTACTCTTTGCCCGGGAGATACTCTGCCCGCAGGGAGATGCCATGTTGAATGCACTAGTCCGATAGATTCATCGCTTCTTAGCAGAGTATGGGAGATTTGGTACCCCCTTGCCGATTTATGTAGAACATGGTGACCTGTTGTTGGTTCTCACAATTACCACACTGTGAGCAATTATGGGGAGAAACTGTTGGCACGCTTTGAAAACTGCTCTCAGTTCGAGCAGATTGATGTGTAGGCTTCTCTCTGTTGTGGACCACCTGCCCTGTGCTGTAAGGTCGTAGCAATGAGTTCCCCATCCGAGTAACAAGGCATCGGTAGTTACTGTGATTTGCGGTTGCGGTTGCCGAAAGGGGACTCCCTGTAATAGGTTGGTGTGATCTGTCCACCAAGACAGAGAATCTTTGATGGCGTTCAGCACTGAGAGCAGTGTTCTGGTTAGGTGATTGTGATGTCTGACGTGGGAGAGGAACCACAGTTGGAACAGACGCATACGAAGTCTTGTGTTCTCTACAAGGTAGGCTGACGCTGCCATATGTCCCAACATACGCATTGCTTAGTGAGCCGAGATGATGGTTGCTCCCCGAATGGTGTCTGCTATCTGCTGTAGTCTGCTGAACCTGTCCATTGGGAGAAAGGCCTGTGATATCGGTGAGCAAAGTCGTGCCCCTATAAACTGAAGTTCTTGCGTCGGTACCAAGGTGGACTTGTCAAAGTTTATGCTCAGGCCCAACTCTTGAAACAATATGATTGTTACTCATACGGCCTGAGTCATAAGGGTTTGTGTAGGGGCCTTGATGACTGTTGAATGATCTCTACAACTCATTTGTCTGATGTTCTCTCTCTCCAGCATGAGAGGAATGGTTGTAATCTGTTGCGAAACATGGGGTTGGATGATGGTGATTGCATCTGACATAACGACTGGTTGAACACTCCCTCGACCTGGCCGTCAAAATTGCTGTTTGACGTTAGTTGGCTGGGAGGATTGTTGGGCGCAGGTCTGTTGTCTGCCCCTCCTTTGTTGTCTAGGTCTATTTCTACAGGTGTCCATTCTGCGATTAGACACCTGTTGGAAATACCTGAAATTGGTGGGTTGAGCCTTATGTACCCAACGGTGAGTTTGCGGGGTATAAATGCCTAAAGTCCTCAATGTGGCCCTGGAGTCTTTAAGGCCATGCATGACATCATCTGTTGTTTTCTGAAATAACTTCTCTTTGTCAAATGGCAGGTCCTCAATGGTACGCTGCATTTGTTTGGGCAAGTCCGCTGCTTGGAGCCATGAAGCACGACGCATCACAACGGCCATTCCTAGTGTTCTAGCTGTGACGTCAGCCGTGTCTAGGGAAACTTGAAGGGCAATCCTCAACGCCAACAAGCCTTCAGCGATCAGAGGAGCAAACTGTTCTTGTTTAGTCTGGTCAATAAAATTTGAAAATTCATTCAGTTTGGCGAATATGTCGTGGTTACAATTCGCTAACAAGGCAGCATCTATCCCAGTTGACAGGGGTGTGTGAGTCAGCAGCGGTGTGACAGCACCCTGTGGTAAAACTGTCTGAGGCTGAGGAGCGCAGGGAATCAGGGACGGTGCCAAACCTTGTACTGCTCCCTGTGCCACCAACAGTACCGGATTCGATGGCAGCAAGCCCGGTGCCGCAGTTGGTGTCAGTAGAAATGGTGCCGCAAGCGCCTGATTAGCCATCGGAAGTGTGACAGGTGGCAGCGCCGTTAATGCCTGTGGCTCTGCCTGTTTGATTTTTTGCTGCTTTTTTAACACGCCTGCCGCACGGGAGTCATCTGCCTCAGCGGTCGGGTGGTCCTGAGCCGCTTCAGTCCCCTTGGGCTTCTTTTTGGGGACTGGGGAAGAAGCTGTAGACCTCCGTTTATGCGCTCCCTCTTCACACTGAGGAGAGGCACCAGGGTCTGAGGACGGGCGCAGGGAGCCTTCTAAGAGCAAGAGCTTCAGCCTGCGGTCCCGCTCCTTTCTTGCTCTGCTAGTGAGTTGTTTACATTCTGGGCACTTGTGAGAAAGATGCCCTTCTCCAAGACATTTAATACATGAATTATGCCCATCTGAGGCAGGCATTGCGCCTCATGGCATGAATCACAGCGCTTGACCCCTGATGCGTTGGGCACAGCGCTTATGCGACTCCACGGAAATTTGTATACAGTCAGTTTCGGTTTAAGCTATTGTTTTGTCTTCTTTTTATTTCTTGTTCTCGTTCTTTAGGTCTGTGAGGAGAGCCAGTGTGGACTCCGTCCGGAGTCCAGGGCGGTTGAAAGGAACTGACAGGAGACCGGCAGCAGGAAAGCTGTCACGCTGACGTCACACTGGTGGGAAGGAGACACTGCCGCGGCTTCGCTGCTGCAGAGCCACTGCTAGCAAAAAAAATCTCCGATCCGGGGTGTTGTGGGGCGCCAAACACCTAGTGTGGAGCAGTCGGGAGCGCTGCTCGATGAAGAACTTCTCAGTTAAACTAGTATTTTCCTTGGAGTAACACACTTATTTTCCAGCTTAATATTTACACCATGATTTCTCCTGTGTTATGAAGGACCTACCATATTTTTGGCACTTGGTTTCTATGATTCCTATGTTTTCAGATTTATGTGAAAATAGTCATTAAAAAATAGATCACCCTAAACCATCAGCCACACAGCTTCCAGGGTGGTTTGATCAAGGGAAGACTGAACAGTCTGTTTGTTTTAACTACAGAATGGGTATATCTGAAGTATCTAGAGTTGCCTAGAAGAGTTGTCTCTTGCATAGAGAAACCAGAATTTGCTGATTTCAATGGGAAAATTATAGGCTTCAGTTAATTTTCTTTCCAAGCTAAGTAGCATAAAGCGTGATCATCAAACAATGCCTCAGACATCCACAAGAATTGTACAGTTCCAACGTGGGCGGCCATCATCCAGCAAAAGAAGCAAGGAGTTCTGTGGCACTTAAAGACTAACGTTTATTTACCGCGTGAGCTTTTGTGGGAGAAAATCCCACTTCATCAGATGCTTTGAAGATGGGAAACTTCCAAAATGGGAGGAAAATAAATGCAGGGGTGTGTAAGACATGGGATCAGGTCACACAGTAACAGCAAATCAGAGCAGTTGTTAAGATTCAAGCGCTGGGGACCAGCACATAGAGGAAGGTGAAGTCAAATAATCTGAAATGGGAAAAGAATCCATAGTCATTACAGGTGATTTGATTTCACCTTCCTCTGTGTTTGAATCTTAACTGCTTTGATTTGCTGCTACAGTATGACCTGATCCCCTATCATACACTCCCCTGCATTTATTTTCCTTCTATTCTGTAAGTTCCCCATCTTCAAAGCATCTGACAAAGTGGGATTTTCTCCCACAAAAGCTCATGCAATAAATAAATAAAAAGCTGTCAGGTTTAGCTTTTTCAAAAAAGCGCTCTGGTATCTCAAAATAAGGGACCACTTTTTTGGGATCGCTAAACCTCATTATATTTTGGGGGGAAAAAAGCCATCCCCAGACATGGTAAAGGCTTTTTTCCAAAAAAGCCTGCCAATCTCATCCATTGCTTTGGTGGTGTGTTTTTTTTTTTGTTGGGAAAAAGAAAATCTGGTGTAGACTTTCTTTTTCAGTGGGGAAAAAAAGCGGTATTTCGGGACAACGAGCAGTCCCCAGACTGTTGTCCTAAAATAGCATTTTTGAAAAGTTTTTTCGAGATAATTATTTTGAAATACTTATCCGGAAAAGCTTTTTTTCAAAAATTCAGAGCAATGTAGACATATCCTTCATGTGTGCTAAATATGTTACAACTTTGTCTAAAAAAGTTTCTCTGGTGTTCATGTTGATGCAGTGCTGTACAGAAAAAATCACTAGTCAGAGACATTACCCATTTGTCATGCCTTTTTGTTTTTTCAGTCATGTACATTTTATTGTTTCCTGTGTAGAACAGGCAAATCTTGATTCTGGGTTTGATCCCATTAAGTTTATTGTCTATATTCAAGCCTGTATTCATAATGTAATGTGCTATTTTACTCTGAATAGTGACTCAGTGGAAATGACACCATGGAGTTCCATTTTTATTTGTCATGCAATTACTTCCAGACATATTTCCTCAGTTTCCATGTAAAGGAACTCATCTCTATGAGCTACTCAAAAATTTGAAAGGCAAGCTTTGTTTTTTTTTCTGGTTTGTACATCATAACCAGTAACCCTGCCCCAATGAAGAGCTATGTGCATAGTAAGGGTTTATGCAGATCTGTGACTTGCAGACCCTTTGAGGTCCTTACACTACATTTAAGATTTCCAAAGAGGTCTGCACCTGCATTCAAAATCTCTTTTTCCAAAGTGGTCTGCAAATGAAAGAAGGTTGAAAATCACTGATGTGATTGCGAAGTTGTCCATGTCTGTCTTCACAAATGCTAGCTGACCCAATGAGAGAGAAATACAAAGACTCCATCCTACAAGAGTGCTACACTGACAGAATGAGAAAGGCATAAAGCTTTTTCTGACCCACACTGCTGCCACTATAATACTGCACTAGGTATCTGTCAAGGAAGACAAGCAGGACAGAAAAAGACACTTCCTCAAATGGTCCAAATTTTGAATGTTCATTTAACCAAACCTAAACTTGCCTATCACCAATTTTACGTAGACTATGACTGGTTTGGAAGATCATCAGTATACTTTCTGGTAAGGCACTGACTTGGGTTTACAATAAGTATTGCAAAGCAAAAGTGATTGCCCTGATTGAAGGGGGAAAAAAAGCACTTATACCTAATTTCTGTGATACAGGTAAACAGAGGTAGAATATTGGCCATGTGTTTTAAAGAGAATATTTGCAAAACTCTCTTCTACTCTTCATTCATAGCCAGATTCAGAAACTGGGATCTACAAAAATCAATGGGCATGATCTGCTAGAGTTACTGCTGCTATCATAGCAGACAGTGATTTGCCAAAATTGGGGATTTAAACATGTTTCTTCTGAAGGGTATCATTCAGCCTCCAATGCGTGCTCTTAATCTCAATATCCTAAATATAAATATAGAATTTCTCTGGCTTTATTTTAGTTCAGGAGCTTTACACTCTCGTGCAACTGCTAGTGTAAACCACATGTAAACTAAAGCACAACAGATGGGCTGAAATAGGCTAATCGGTATTAGTCTGATTAGTGATTTTCAAAAATCAGATGAAAGGGGGCTAATGCATTCTGACAGGAATCTAAGTCTCCTTATGAGGACACTAATGTTAACTCCTGTAGGATGTCTACCTTCATAATCAGTCTCTCTCTCTCTCTCTCTCTCTCACACACACACACCCCCCCCACACACACACACCCACACACACCCACTCTTAACTGTACCTGATTTTTTACACTGCTGTATCTTTTCAGATGTTTTATAAACTCAGCCCGAGAAGTATTTCGTACAACAATAAGAGCCATGCTTCCATTATTCAACCTGAAAAGTATGTTTTGATTAGTTTAATTTTATATGAAAATGACATTACAATTTTAAGTTGTTTTCAAATAAATATAAAACAAAATTAACTTTACAAAATTTATGCAGAACTTTTCAGTGTACTTCAGCTATTCTTATTTGATTATAAATGAAACACTTTCTTAACAATTATATATAAGAATCAGCCTACTCCTGAGGACTTCTTATTCTGAGGCTTATTTCACAGGAAATTTAAAGACAAACTAATAAGCCATCATGAGTTAATTATATCTCCAATTTAATTGTTCTAGGGTGTTACAAATGTGAATGTTTAAGTTTCATTGAAATCACTTTAGTGAACTGTTGCAAAAGGAAAAAATGAATAAAGTAAATGAAATAAATGGCAAATAGAATCCTAAACCAAGGAATAACTGCAATACAGTGATTATGTAACTATTTAATTTCTCAGTTAATTTGTTGACTACAATCAATTTTACCAAAACACTAATGGAAATAGGAATCCATTTTACTATAGATTAATGTAAATTTTACAGATTAAATCATTTCATTTAAAAGGTTGATAAACTTCCTATAAAATTAATATTTGTACAAATTTGCTTACTTTAAGGCTTTTTTTAAAAGAATCTGTGATCACCTATTCAGAAATGGCCTCTCCAATATAAAGACCAATATAAACAATATCATCATGTAAATTGATGTAGTTCTATTAATGGAATTATCTTTACAGCATCTGTGGATCTGGCCCCTAATACATACACTAGACTGGATTGTAAATTCTTCGGGCCGAGAATTTTATGGTATACATTAATTTTGGTGCCAAAATCATCCCCTAATAAAGGGACTTCTCATGCACAGCAGCCCCACAATGAATCATCAACAGGAAAAAAAAAATTTTAAATGGTTAAACACAGAAAACTATGCCAACAATCAATAATATGATGGAAAGGAATCCTTCTAGACTGATAAAGTCATCCACTGGAATAATTTATAGGCGTCAAAGAGATCTCCTGCCAAGAGCCCAAGTAACTCTCAGAGGACAGCAGATTGAAGAAGTCAAGAAATATATTTATTTGGGCCAGGAAGCCAAGCTGCATCACTATCTGAAGACAAACTGTCATGAAGAAGAAAAGCTGGATGGTGTGCATTCAAAGGAAAACAAATAAGGAGTCCTGTGACACTTAAAGACTAACAAAATTATTTATTGTATGAGCTTTTGTTGGAAAAAATCCTGCTTCATCAGATGCTTTGCAGATGGGGGAACTTACAGAAAGGAAGAAAATAAATGCAGGGAAGTGTAAGTCACGGGAACAGTTCACACTGTAACAGCAAATCAAAACAGTTGTAAAGATTTGAACACTGGGGAACAGCATACAGAGGAAGATGAGGTCAAATAGCCTGTCCATATTAAAGTCCTGACGCAGTTCCCCCATCTTCAAAGCATCTGACAAAGTGGGATTTTCTCCCATGAAAGATGCAATAAATAAATGTGTTAGTCTTTAAGTGCCACAGGACTGTTTGTTTACTGAACTAGACTAACACAGCTGCCCTTTTGGAACTTGGCAACCTCCAAGGAAAGATCAGCAAAACAACTCGTGAATCTTTTCAATTCAACTATGCTTCCAGCGATGCTATACAGCAGTGAAACATGGTCACATGGAGGGTGATGGGAAGAATAATTTTGAGCATTTCACTCCATTATTGCATCCCCAACAAAACAGGAGGCAGCAGTCAGGAGTGTGAGATGCTCTGGTTGAAAGCAGGCTCAGCAAAATGCAGAGGGCAGGGCATGTAGCCCAACTCAGCAACAATCGATGGACTGCAGCTGTATCTGAATGCTATCCATGACAGCTGAAGCGACCACCCAGCTGGCCTCCAAACAGGTGGAATGATTACCTAACAAATTGATATGGACAAGTGAGGTGAAGAATGGCTAGAACAAGAGAAGAGTGGAGTACATGTTGTGATAGGCTCAGTCTCAACTGACAAAGGACCAATCGGTCACGGTATCAAAGAGACCATTTTAGTCTCATACACAAGACACCAACATTCTGGCTGTACTACTGGGAATTAGCAATCAGGAAGGAAAACTGAGGAGAACAGCAAATACATCACAGCACATCGTCTTGAGGACACGATGGAGAGATGCAGCATCTGATGAGGATGGTAATTTAATTGTCTAGTGTCTGCTACAGAAGTGAATGCCAATGTCTGTCCTTGTGCTGCCACCAGAAGTCTTTCTGGATGTCTTAATGGCTAAATACAATATTCTTGCAGAGGTTTTCTGAGGTGGGATGAGAAGTGAAAGAAGTGCTTGAAAATGTTGTTCTCTTGCTCATTTTTTTATCATAAAGGATACATATGTATTCTGTTAGGCAGGCACATAATTTTGTGCAACATCATCTTATTTAGACATTATGGCCTACATTTTCAGAAGTGATAAGTGATTTTAGGTGCTTCCATTTTGGGATACCACTGAGAAAATGCCAAGCTCCCACTCTCTGAAAAATCAACCCCTTTAAAAAATCTCAAGCAGGACCCCTAAATTCTGAGGCATCCAAAATCTCTAGTCATTTTTGAAGCTTTAACTTAGTAGTTGTTAAACCGCATTAATGTGAACTGTGGTCAGCCAGATGCATTCAGACTGATCAAAATGTCTTATAATATGCAAATGGACAGGCAGGCTGGCTGGTTGAATTGAAGTGATAGTTAAAGTGAAGTGAAGCTTCAGTGGGGTGTGGTGGCTGAATCCCTTAGTAATATCTAATGTACCTGCTGCAGTTAGGGTACCATTTATTCTTTCACTCTGTACAATCTTGCTGTTGTTCACTGTAATTCATGAGGCACCTGTAGGGAAAGCACTCCTCTCTAGCCAGCTAAACGCGTCTAATTAGCCAACCTGTTAGCAGTACAGTGCTGACAGCAGGTGGAATTGATGCTGTGTTAAAGACATTGGAGTATACTCTGCTAGCTGAGATGCAGGAAAAAGCTCATCTGCACTTGTACTCTGAATAATGCCTTGGAGGTGTCATTAGATCTGCAGTCATTGAAAGGGGCTGGAACAGAGAGGATGACAGAAGAAAGCTGGAAGACCTACTTCCTTAAATCTTCACAGAACCTTTTCTATTGACTGGAAATCTATACTGCGAGTGAAAACATCGACAGAATAAATTCTAAACAGCAAAGAACTTCACCACACAATCTTAAAGTACATACTTCTGCACCTTATAAACATAATGAACCAGGCTATGACTCATCACATTTCCCTTTCTATGGAAGACGGGTTTTGATATGAAAACTTTTCAGCAGAAATGCCTCCCATATCACAAGAGTTCATATGGATTCATGAACTTGTATTTCTTAATATCTATTTAAAAGCCTTAGGGACTGAAATAAACAAAAGTTATTATACCTAATAGTATAATAGAACAAAATTTACATGGAAGTTGGTGTGATATGTGCAATGAAAACATCCCATACTGTTGGGAACCTGCAGAAAAGGTAGTAGGCACAGGGTAAAAACAAAATGCATGATTGATGAATGCAATGGCTGTTTGTTCAGTTCTGACACTAAAATGTGCAATTTCCACGATGGGGTACATTTGTTTCTAAGCATACATGTCTATCACTTTTCATGCTTTGTTAGCTATCAGATGATAAATATTTTGAACATTACACACTGGGAGTACATTTGTATTAGTTAGCTAAAGGTGAGAAGGTCCAACTTCCAGAACCAACTTCCAGCACCATGCAATGCCCCTGAAGCTATGAAATATGCCTTTTTTAATTTAGAGTATTTAAAAAAAAAAAAAGCATTTCTTGAATTTGCCAAAATAAGCAGTTAATGTTCATTAAGGTAGGGAAATATGAACATAAATTTCTCTACTGTAATGTGGAATTTTTATTAGAAACCCATGGTTGAGTTCTCCTCCTACCAAGAAACCCGAGACAGATAACTTGATGACTACTACTTAAGTCTTGTCAACTAATTTAATCACAGTAATTATCCAATGATTATTTTAGTTAGATGACTTGATCCAAAAACTGATTACAATTCTAGAGATTATGGAGTCAAGTGCAGTCCATCCTCCCTCCCCCATGACAAAAGAGTCTAGACTGCCCAGGACACAGGCAAACATTCCAGGAAAAGCCAAGGTTTTACAGTAAGATGTCAGAATTTATAGACATCACTCTAATTCTTTAAACCCTTACTAACCTGGTATTAGGTGCCAAACCTCTTGGTGCCATTGAACAAAGACAGGGGATTGCCATAATGCTTATGTTCAGGAAGTGACCCTGGATTGTGTGCCACTGAACCTTGTTGTCTAAATATAAACAGATTAATTCTGTATTATGTTAATTTAACCAAACACAGCTCATTTTCAAGGACAATTTAATTTGAAACTCACCAGAATTTTTAAGTCTCTCTTTCTTCTTTCTAAAAATAAAAATGTATCACAAAGCAATTAAAAGTAATAAAGAATGTAAAGAAATACATTTTTAAAGTATTTGAACAATGTTTCATGCTAAAATTTATCTAAGAGTAAATCAGATCTTTGACACTGGAAGAAAGAATTACTCCACAGTGAACAAAACACAAGAGTGGTGACAGCTCTTCTGTATTGCTTGCTTCAAAACAATATAGCGGTATTGCTTGCTTCAAAACAATATAGCAAAGGAAAATTAATATTTTATATAATAAAAGTTTTAATAGTTGGCTAAATCAATCTTAAACGTTATAAAATTCCATTTTGCCTTGGGATATTGTTGCATTAAAACAATATTTCATTTTGTACTAAGTTTTCTTCCAAATATACAAAATGTGTGTAAATACAGGGTTGTTTAATTCAGGTTTTCTTACCTAACATTCTCCTGGGAGACCTGCAGCAAATTTTTCAGAGGTAGAAATGATAACTCACATTCCTCTGGCCTGGAAAAGCAGTGACATTAATTTCCACATAAACCAATATTCTGATGGCTAATATCAAGGTTAAAATTATTTTAAGGAGATAATGTTGAATACACAGAAGCTTCTGTTTATTAAATGATTACATTGCAAGGAAATATATGGTAAAACCCGGAAAGTGTCTGTCTGCAGTCTCATTTTTATAAACATTAAGAACTATATCATGTTACCGTATAATTAAAATCTGGTAAAATTGCACATAACAATAGTACATTTATATGAGGAAAATTAAAATACTAAATATATATAAATAAATAAATAAAATAAACCTAGCATACTTTAGACTTGCCAGTGTTTTAATTACAGCAAAATCTCTCCGCTGGTTGGAGGGCATCCAACGATGCTTTTCAGCCAAAGCTAGAGTTCTTGCACCAAAACCAAACATAGCTGAGAAACCAAAACGAAGAAGTTTTCTTGGACTACTGAAGGTGCAGATGTCCACTGGTTGTATATGTCCTGAAATAATATGGCAGAAATCAAAGTTGCAACAGTTCATTAGTTTTCAGTCTAAACTTACCTACACTTCTAAGGAATAAAGAGATGTGAATTAACATGTGAAAGAGAATTCTAACCACACTATTAATTTCCATTAATGTACTGTTTAATGTGTTACAGATGGAGCATGTAGTGAAATGTTAAGATTGCCCAAGAGCATTCATTCTAACAGCTCATATTCATATGCTTACAAATATCATTTTTCATTATGTTTTGTATTGTAATCTGGCACATTTGTCAGTCTGAGTATGATTTATTTTTGGAAACTTTTCAGGCAAACAGCTCTATTAAATAAAATGCATTTCTAAAATTAAAATATTTACTTTCCTACAAAATTCTATTAAGCTCTACAGCAGAAATATGAAATTCAGAATTGACATAGTTCTTTACATAGCAGATGCATCATTTTATGGTCAGGTGAAAACTGGTTTCCTTTGGCCAGTTTACAAGAATTTTAAGAAATACTCCAAGCATACATGCTGGTTTCTATCTGATTAAAACTAGCATGCTTTCTAAGCTCCAGACATTCGAACCTATAAAAACTTAGTGAAAACTCTAATTAATAAATTCTCTGTCAGGTTTCCACTGAATTTGTGCATGTATGAAAAAAAGTAAAGTGAAATTTCAGAGCTGCAATGTACAGAGGAATATGTAATAATAATCTGCAAACCTGAAGAAGGTCGATTGCATCACCAATCCACATATCAAACAACAAATCATTCAGCTGAGATTTAACAAATAGTTCCTAATGGAACAGCATTTTTTTCTTTCCATTTTTCTTTACAAGAAAGTCAAGAGAGGTCCATTAAAAATCTGCTTTATAAGAAACATTAATGATGTGTAGTGAAGTATTTAAAATTCAGGAATAGCTAGTGAAGTTGCTCTGTCAACCTGAACTCTGCCCCTTTTACATGTACATAATATTGACTAGCATGATCACATATTATTTTTCATATACTAAGAACTCTCCCCCATTTAACTGTGCAGATTGGATGGTAATGCCATATTGTGTAACAAATGAGGCTTCCCTACAGAAAGTGTTGGTATGTCTTGGACAAAGCATTTGTACCTCAATCAGTACAAAGGAAAAAAGGCATAAGGACCTGCACTGAAAGATGAGAATTAAAATATATATATATATATATATATATATATGTATGTATATGTATATGTATATATATAAATAAATTCCCCTCTCACCCCTATGGGTGGTGTGTGTCTTCCTCAACCTCGGGTCCTCTACCAGAGGCCTGGGAGTTTGAGGGTTCTGCGCAGTATCTTAGCTGTTCCGAGCACTGCACTCTTCTGGACAGAGAGCTCTGATGTTGTTCCTGGGATCTGTTGGAGCCACTCTCCCAGCTTAGGAGTCACAGCCCCGAGTGCTCCTACCACCACTGGGACCACTTTGGCCACTTTTATATATATATATTTACTTGAGTACCACCCACTTTTTCTACTATTATTAGGCAGGCATCCTGAATTTAAGAAAAGCATGTGATCATTCCACTGAACTGCATACCCTAATGCACATACCTAAAGGAGTGAATTAAGGGGTGAGTGCATAACACTGGCTCTTCCTGACTTACTAAACTGAAAGAAAAGGAGTATAAAAACAGTGACTCAGTGTAACCATCTGCCCTGGAATGTTGCAAACTCTCAGTAATGCAGCTATAAATAGTCACAATAGACGGCCAAAAATAGTTTGTCACGAGCAATTTAGAAATAAGAGAATCAACTCTTAAGAGAGATAATGGATTAGAACTCACAGAAGTCCCCTCAAAACAAAATGATTCGATGTTACAAACTTCACCATGACACAACAAAGTCTCATTGACTTCTTTGGCAAGCAGCCTCTTCCTTTAGAGCATGCATTTGAATTTTGAAGTAATATGACTTTTATTTATCTGAAAGCTTCTGATAATGTATTTATGAATTACCCATTATAATGTGCAATGTTGCTGTTACTGCATGGTTGATTCCATGAAGAGTATGAGCCAAAACATTAGTAGAACCTGTAAAAATTAATGCAAATAATTATAACAAGAAAGGCAACAAATAATAAACTAGAGAACACAAAACACCCTAAACAATGTTTCACTCAATCCTGAGAAGAAGTATTTGGTTCACCTATTGTAACTGGATTCCTTTGAATAAGCCTTCTCTTCCACACAGTCAGATGCTTTAGTTTTGTTTACTATTTAAGGATCCTTGGGAAAAGAAGCTATGTTGCAATGATAAACTATGCACCATACCTTGCCCATTGATCAGTGCCTTTCCATGTACACAAAAAGTAACAATTTTCTCTTCAAATCCTTTAGCAATTAATGTAGTTTGGGCTCAGAATAACTAAAAGCTAGGCAAAGGAGTTTGGATCTTTTAAAAAGATACTTTAAAGTATTTTAACATTTTCTGGCAGTTCTAAACAATTTTGGAAGCCTGAGACTTAAATTTCACAAGTGCACCTAATGAGGCTATCTGAAAAAACACACAACTTCAGAAAACCTGCTAAAATACAAAACTATACATCTTAATATTAAGAAAGAAAAATTAACATTTTGCACTACCACAAAAAGTATAGGATTGCAACAAACAAACACCAAGAGAACACAGATATCTCCGATATTCTATTAAAGGAAGGAATTACAAAATTCAGGAGGGTCTATGCATCCAAATACAGAACTAGAACCAAATCCTCATTCTCATTCAATGAAGCTCATACTCCTTTCTCTTGAAAGCATCTAATGAAGTGGGATTTTCTCCCATGAAAGCTCATGCACTAAATAAATATGTTAGTCTTTAAGTTCCACAGGACTCCTTGCTTATTTTGCTGAACTAGACTGGCACAGTTGCCCCTTTAACAGTTCTCCTGAGTAAACATCAATTGAGTGATCAATCCCATAAAGTGGTTAGGGTTTCCTGAGAAGCACTAAGCACATGTCTCCTATGAAGTTCAATAGGAATTGAGAGTCAGCAGATCTGGAAAGCCCTAAATATCTGAGAGAATGAGGTTCTGGGAAAAGACCTCAGGCTTTCTACCATGAGAAAGCAATAACTAAAGTGCATTTCATAAGATGCTGAGTGTACAACAATCTTTGAAATGTACATCTTCAGTTTTGCAATGCATCTCATGGAAAGACTCAGTGTGTGTGAATTCAATGGCAATTCTGTGGAGGCTTTGTCTGCACTGGGGGAAGGATTATAATTTGATTTTAAGCTGTTGAATTACAGAATCCACAGGAGACTGATCACATTTTGCATATGCTGCAGGCTCTTGTGTTCCTACTGGTCATTGTTAGTTCTTCCTGAAATGCATTGCCCTGTGGATAGCTATCCCACAGTGCAACTAAGCGTAGGGACTTGTGGGGAAGCAGTTGTCATCCCATGACACAGCACTCTCACTCCCCCTCCCCTTTCTGTCTCTCAAACAAAAAAAGTGAAAAACTTTCTGTGCTGTCTTTTTCTAATGCAGGCAGAGAGAGACGCAGTGCTGCAGGCAGAGAGCAGGATGAATTAAAAACTTCCTGGGGCTGCAGGCAGGGGAAGAGCTATATGCTGCTTACCTGCCATGATACAGCACCGTGGAAAATCAAGAGCAGCAAGAAAAGAACAGAGTTCTGGGATAGATTCTGGGAAGGCAGTGAGGTTGAATTTCACTGCTTTTGGCTACATGAATCTAAATTTGAAATCATACATTTTGACCTCAGTGCTGTGCCAAATGCAGGGGTGGTGTTATCAGGTTGAATTACAGCATTGTTTAATTGCTATTTAATCCTCTGACCATGCACACACAGGCTGCAGAAGACTGAGGCAAGCAGCATTAATTTTAAAAGGGATAGCCGTGTTAGTCTAGTCCAATGAAAAAACAACAAGGAGTTGTGTGGCACTTTAAGACTAATAGATTTATTTTTTGCATGAGCTTTCGTGGGAGAAGCAGCATTAAGTCAAACTTCCCTGTCCATGTAGACCAGGGCAGAGAACTTTGGCTGTTAAACTAAGAATGCTAAAGAAGCTGCATTCTTCTAAAGAATTAAAAAAAAGTAACTAACATTTGTTTCTATATCCATTATTTGCTGAAAACAGAGCTCTACAGTAAATCTTTTAATTCAGTTGCATTCTGTCTTCTAAAACAGAAACAAATAAGAAATTAGAATTATGAAATACTTTGAAGTGAAAAAGGAAACTGACAAGTGCAAAAGAAATACTATCAACTTGCTATGCAGCTCGTTAACAAGACATCACAACAAGACCCATAAAATAATTCAATAAAGGCCATCTACAAGTTATGAATCAATTATTCAGTTGACAGAACAAGTATTTTCTTCATGCTATTTGATTTTCTTTTCCTGTTGAGCTGTTGCACTATAAGTAACAAAATACAAAGCAAAGTTATCATTCTAAAAGTTTTTTCTTCAATGTAAAATACAATTCTGTGGGCCAGGAATTTAACTCAGTGTCTGTAACACTATAATGTATAAATCTTGAAATAAAAATAGGAAACAATTTGGGTTAGATAATCAACTAATCAGCATTGACCTCAATATGCATCCCTGGCAAAATATCTCAAATGCATGCTTGGCACCATTTTATGTTTTAGAGACCATTATCACATGTAATCTCTAAAGCAGTGGTTCCCAACATTTTCTCTGCCATGGCACACCTTGCTACCTTTAATTAATTTGAGGCACACCACCATATAGTTTCCAAACGAACTCATGAATATTCATAAGCCACTGAGCCAATCCAGAGCTCTTTGAGTAGTTTTTCAGAAATGTTCTGGCACATCTGGTGCAGGCCTGAAGGCACCCTTATGCGCCACGGCACACTGGTTGGGAAACACTGCTCTAAAGCATAGAGTACAGGGTCTAAACAGCTGTGTGACTTTTCATAAACAAATTTGTTCCAAGTGGTTTGGTTAGACCCATTTTCCAATTTTTAAGCAAGACTTTATGCAATTCTAACACCTATAATGCCAGTGCTTCCCCAAATCCCAATTCCATAAGTACAAAGAAGATGGAAAGGTCTGGGTACTGATACAAATGACTTACTACAAGTTTTAAATGCAAAATTTTGGCAAAAAAGACATATATACAAAAAAAATCCCCAAAACCACACAACTTGAATTATTAGAAACTAAATAAAAATAATTTTCCTCTCTATTGACTTCAATAGGGGTGCTATGCTTTTGGAATAATATCTTATCCCTTAATATCTTTAGGGATAAAGCCAACGAAGATATTGCATAACAAGAAATACAGTTTGATAGGTCAGGACCAGTCTGTTTTGAAGGTCTTAGAGATGCCTGAATTGAACAAAACTAACTCACCGATACTGCCTAAAGAGAATTAATGAACAGCTAGAACCTGATCAAAATCAACAGCAATCATTGGCTTCAGTGAGCGTTTGCATGTGGTCCTTGCTAAATAAATAGGCCTCCAAAATCGTATCCACCCCTTAAAGCTCTATATTACCAACTAGGCAAACTAGGTGCTGTGAACATGAACATTTTCACTTGAGGGCAAGAAAACAATTTAACTTTTTAGGTCTCATGTGAGGAGGCAAAATGTTTTTTGACATTTCAGAAAGAGATACAATTTGGGTCTTATGATAAGAAAAGATCCTGTCCACCATTACCATTAATGACAGATCTAGAACACTAATATTTATAGGATGTTGCCAAGTTCCAAAGAGGCAGCCATGTTAGGCTAGTTCAGCAAAACAAGCAAGGAGTCCTGTGGCATTCAGAGACTAACAAATTTATTTATCACATGAGCTTTCGTGGGAGAAAATCCCACTTCATCGGACACTCTGAAGATGGGGGAACTTCCAAAATGGGAGGAAAATTAATGCAGGGAAGTGTACGTTATGGGATCAAGGTCACACTCTAACAGCAAATCCAAGTAGTTGTTAAGATTCAATCACTGGGAAACAGAGCACCCAGTGTTTGAATCTTAACAACTGCGTTGATTTGCTGTTACAATATGACCTGACCTCATGACTTACACTTCCCTACATTAATTTTCCGCCCATTTTGGAAGTTCTCCCATCTTCAAAGCATCTAAGAAAGTGGGATTTTTCTCCCAAGAAAGCTCATGTGATAAATAAATTTGTTAGTCTTTGAGTGCCACAGGACTCATTGCTTATTTATAGGATATGCCCAACACCCTAAGAAAGGATCAAGACCTCATGATGCCAGCTATTACACAAACATACAATGTGCTGCAAAAAGCCTACAGTCTGAACAGAAACAGAGGTAAACACTAACAGGCAGACAATATATAGGTAAAATATTAAAAGGACACTTGTTTGCCTTTTTTAAAACCTATTTATTGATTTCCCAAAATCATGTCCTTCCCCTCTAGTCAGCCACCCAAGATATTATTTACATCACATTACAAGAGATGACTGTTCCCTGTGCCCCTTGTTATTTTGAAGACAGAGAAAACAAATGACATGAACCCATACACTATCCAGTGCAATCACCATTCAGGCTTCAATATTAAAGTACTATTAACAATAATCAAGCCATTTGTTTAAATAAGATTCAACTTTTGGCACAACTCAACAACACACAATATATTTTAATAAAAATGACAAAAATATTTTCCCAGAAAAATAAAATTCTGGTTAGAATTTTTGCTTATTTTCCTGACACCCCCCTCCCCCCCCCAAAAAAAGGCCACTTCTCACAATCCCCTTATGAAAGCATGAGTTAGGACAAAAGTGTAATAGTTAATGTAAACATGACTGATGAAAGTACCAAGCAGAAACTGGGGGAGGAGGGGGAACAACCCTGCCCTTGGAAGTGCATGCACTTCTGCAGAACAATTAACTTAATTAACCAGACAACATGAATATTCATAGGGCTGTTAACGTCTCCCACATCCAAACAGATAAAAGTGATGTAATGACTTCCTAGTCAAGCATATCAAAAAATTCTCCTGAAAACTGCACCAACATTTGGTCCTTTGCTTGAAATATCATAGAAATTAACAGTCCCTTGGTAACATTGTATTGTTTAATTAATTGGAAAGCACAAATTTATTTAAGTGAACTATTTAAGGTGATAAGGATCAGAATCGTACATATATAAACTGTCTCTTATTTTCTAACTGGATTGCATTTTTATTTTTATATCCTTCTAGTTTTTCTCTACGTGAATCCCCCTGTACCATTCTTTAGCAGTAGTTCCCATAGCAACAAACACTATTGCTAATGGCCAGCAGTACAAATGCAGGCTTCCCCACATTTGATCCATTTGATTTTGACTATAATACAACCACTTGGTCCACTGGCTTGGTGTAATATTTTAGTAAAAACACACTGCCTCTGGGTATCTCTCTCCAGGAGGCTAACTGCTCCAAAAGCAATCCTCTCTCAAGTATGCTGAAACTTGAAAACTGTGGCATAGCACTCTACATCTTATAATGACTCTAACAGACAGAAAATGGACTCTAGTCCTTGTAAATAATATACTCTATAAAGTGCCTTCTATTCTTAACTAACTTAGCCGGAAAACTAGAATTGTATAATGAATTTATTCATAAAATTACTTAATGATTTATTGCAACATCCCTTAAATACATACTAATATACTTCTTTATACACAACTGTAATTTATAAAATACATATAATTAGCATGACATAATACTTAACCAAAATATAATTAAGAAAAATCTAGAAATGTTTCTTAAAAGGCATTTGTCATACTCTCATTATTTAAATTAGTTTAATCACGCTATAGTTCAACTTACTGACAAACATACTTTATAAATGCACATTCCTTTGGGTGAACCCATCTTTCTTGGTTGTGAAGTATGACTCCTTATTAATAATCTCAAGAGAATAAGTACTAATGAAGAACAGTGACCTAAGCACATCCAAACTGCATGAAGTAAAAGGTGGGAAAGATTCCATCTCATACGACCACCAACACATTCATACCAACTCAAATGACAAGTGAAGGTCAGAATGCTGGCCTAAAATTCATTTGCGTCATCTTGCTGAAATTATTCTGTAATCTCTACTTTGACACATATACAACATAATCCACCTTTTTTTTTTTTTTTTTTTTTTACCAATTATAGCTAATTTTAAATTCTGCATATTGCAAATTTTTTGCTGTTATTTGCCATTTGTAGAAGCAAAAGCAATTTGAAGTTCTTTAATATTGTTTGCACAGGACTACCATGATCTGCTTAAAAGGGAGATGAATATGAATATCTGAAATCATTCCAGAAACACAATCTATACACTTACTTCAATACTTCTTATGGGAAATGGTTAAAAAAATAAGATATGAAAAAGCTGCTAGTGCTGAGAAAAGACATAGCTCCACTTTTTTGCTCATCGTTATAAAGGATACATGAAAAACACATTTATAAATATTAGGTCAACTCAAACCCCTTAAGTCCATAAACATAGAGGACTGACTCTTCAAGCACAGATAACCATGTTTCCACGTGTGCATTCTCAGTCACCTCTGGAGTATCATCCTTCTCTCTGGACCCAGTGTAAGCCTTTCTGCTTAGCCCAGAATAGAAGAGGGAAAAGCAGAAGAGTACACAGAAGTCAGAGAGGTAGTAGGAAAGAATGGATAGGAAAGAGTTGGGGAAATGGAGGGACCAGATAGGACAGGGACAGGGTAAGTCAAAAAGATGCTTACTGTACCCTCCAGCCCTGAAGAAATAAGGAGAAAAGTTTATACAGCCCAAGACTATACCATCTTTTCTGCCTAGTTTACCACTGGTATTACTGAGGCAGCTGTGACTAAGGGAAGTTTCTGGAAGCCTGAATCCAATGGAGATGCCAAATTAGTTGATGGAGGGAAGTGGGACGATACTGTCCACAAAGATGACACCACTTGCACAGAGGCATTGAAACTTACCCTCCCCTTGTAACTCAGGAGGACAGATTGTTACCCCAAAAATTTGATCCCCAAAATCCAATCACTCAATTTATCAATTTTCAGACCGTCCAGCAGTCTGGATGTAATTACAATCTCAGGAGGTAAGCCAAATTAGGTTATTTCGCTTAAACGGACAAATATCCAAACCCTGGGATAAATGTCCCAAGTTGGGGACTATGGCTACAGCCCACTGATCAAGCACAGACTCACAAGCAACAAAGATTCAGAGTCAATAATTTGTTTTGATCAAAAGCGGCTTTATTGTAACATGTATTGTAAGCACTGACTAAAGCACTACTGTTTCTTTAAGAAAAACTGCTACTTAACATCAAGCTTAAAGGCATTAAAATTACTCTAGGAAATTACAATATAAAGACACTACTTAACTTATAACATATAAGCGCTATGGTTTATAGATACAATTAACACATAAAGGCAACACTTTAACTTATAACTATAACACAAAGACAATGAGGTAATTAAAAGAACATTCTGCGAGTGAGGGCCGGTCATTGGCTGAATGGAGAGATCTTAATTCTTAATGCTGCTCCTTAAGGTCTAACTTTGGGTTGCTTGTCTCCCTTAACTTAAATAAATTGCCTTAAAAGGTTGCTTGCTTTAGAAAGGGCTTAGGCTTCCCTTGATACTGTTCCCTATGGGCATTCCTCCCCTCCTTGGGACCCTTTTCACTTACCCCAAAAACCGATGAAAAAGGCTGAAAAATTGGAATGAGGGGAATCAGCGGCTGGTTGGAGAGGTGTCCCGCTCAGGCCTTGCTCAGTTCTGGGCCGGTTGCTAGGTGACTGGGGCTCTGGCTCGGTTCAGAACGTTCAGCAGCAGGCAGGAACAGTTGCTGGGTGGCTGGAGCTTCGGTGCGGCTTCAGGATGGACAGCGGCTTGCAGAGATCATAGCTGGGCGATCGGAGCTCTGGCTTGCAGGAGCGGTGGCTGGAAGCCCTGGGACTGCAGCATTGATACCTGGAAAAGCCCTTTTGAAGACTGGGCACAGAGACCCAGCTCAGGGATTGAGTCCTCAGTTGTTGCTCAGAGACGAAGTCCCGTTCTTGCCTTTCAGAAACTAAGTCAGACACTCTGCTCTCAGAAACTGAGTTAAACCCAGCTCTCAGAGCCTAAGTCCAAAACTTAGCTCTCAGGCTTCCTCTAGAGACAATGTTACTCTCTCTAGGGCTGCGTGCGCATGTGGGAGCCTAGCCAGAGGCTAGTGAACCCAGTAAGGAGTGGGTAAGATCTCCGCAGAGCTGCTCTTTGCACTGCCTTTTATTTGCTGTTTCCACCACTCCCAGTTTCTCCTTGACCAGTCACAAAGAGGTGAGTTCATCTTTATCCAATTAAAAAGAATGACTTCACTGCTCATCTGCATATTGCATCATCAAAATCAATACTTTTGACGAGCCCTGCTGACAGGGGGTGGATACTTTAAGATACTTGATGGGAGGGGGACTGAGTGAGTTCAAAAGTTCAGAGGCTTGCCTCCATCTTGACCTACTTAGAATTTCCTGTCAAATCTGCTGATGGAGATATGTAACTTCCCTTTATGATCTCTCCATTTTGTTTCTTGCTGAATGCTTTTATTTATTTATTTACCCATTTATTTATTTATTTTTAAAACACTGTTAAATGATTGATTTATGAGTTCTTTACCCTTAATTACTGCATATTATGCCATTTTTTAGCTTTGCCATAAAACTTCTGCTAAATTGCCTTACCATTTCTTACTCATATGGGTTTTTATATTTTCTTAGTATTTTTTATTTATTTATTTGTTTCTCTGTGATACTAAAGAGATGGCAAAAATCTCAGGCTACAATTCCCCTCCTTGCTGGGTTTGAAAACCTGTTTTCAAGTCCAGCACCTTTAAAGATTTTTGTCCAGTTTAATCCTGTGGAAGATGCTCATTTGATCTTGGCTTAAAAGTTTCCATTAAGGGGGATTGAATCATCATGTTTTCATAATGACTCAATTCCTCCATTGGGATCCATTCGTAGAGTTTCTTGTCCAGTTTGCGCTCAAGGCTCTCCATGCTAGGAGACCGAGCCCTCATGTCTTCGTACTGGCACAAGTCTTTTCCGTCCGGATCCATACATGAGGATTTGCTCAATGAATTTGTTGGGGAATGACTATATATTTTGCCATTTGATAGCCACAACAGCAACTTCAATTTCTTGATTTTTCCTCTTACCCAAAATACTAATATCAGGAGTGAAATAGCTAAGGCAATTTGCATCATCAATAACATTACCATTGGGTACAATAAAACATTCAAGTATTTGGTGGCTGTGGGGGACAATCCCATAAATACTCTCCACCAATTGTGTTGTGAGATTCCCTTCACTCGTTCCATCACTTGTTCAATCTGCTTAGCCGAATGTCATATGGTGAGTAACACACTTTGAGCAGTGTCTTTCACCTTTTCCACTTCTTTCTTCAACTTGGGGTGTTCTATCAATTCTCGGACAATTGTGATGTTTGGTCCCAATGGAACTGGATAAATTTGTTCATATAGTTGGTATTCCTCTTTAATTTCTTCGTTAACCATTAGAGGTAAGTTGTATTCAACATCACATCCTACTAAAGATGTAATATCACATAAACATTGATTTTCATATGGATTATGTACAATATCATAAACATAATTCACTTTAAACAATGTACACCAACTTCTTATACATATACAAGTTTTCCCAACATATACAATCATTGATTCATTAGAAGATTTTGGATTTAATTGATAGTAACATTCTCCTCGTTCCCCATTCAAACAAACATTGCAGGATTGAATAGCATTTTGATTACAAACATATCCAACACCGTTTGGTTCTTCCACACAAGCCTCAAGTTCTACGGTTTTCCAGGTACTTTCTTGTTTTAACACCCACAATTTATATCCCATTGGCTGCATTACAGTTGAGTTTAAATTTATCCCTAAGCCAATTACTGGAAATATCCATTTAACTTGAGCCTTGGTGATCATTAATATGTATGTAGTAATTTGATTTTCAGATGGATTATTAGTGAAATTGATCATTTTCCACCATTCATGTAATTCAGTTTCAAACTTTGAAACATGCTTCCAAATTGCACTTTTTATCTCTAGTGGTAATTGCCCACTCATTCCATCTCTGATGATATCTTTCATTACATCATGCATCCATGCCTGAGCCTGGATACATGCCAATGCAAGAGATACATTATTTTGTAACATTTCAATTGTATCTAAAATTGTTAAATGATCAGCTTTGTGGGACTTCTCCCATTCTGGAAGCAATTTGGCAGCTATGTATTGACTTGAGCTCATTTCTGTCAAACAGGTTTGTAATGGCTTTGCCAAATTTCCTAGCTGTTGTCCTAGTCTGCTTAATTTATTTGCCAATATTTCTACATCTATGCTATTCAATATTCCCAGTCCTGTTCCTGCTCCTCCTAGGGCTGTTTCCATCAAGCTTCTTTTCTTTCTATCTTTTGTAGTACTTGGAAAAACTTGAGTGTACATCCATCTTTTCCATCCTTCCTCTAAAGGTTTGGTATAATTTTGACATTGAGGTTCTAAAGAAAATATTTGTGTGAGAGCTAACGCTACTTTCTTAAGTGAATAAGATGGATCTATTATCAATTGTTTTTTAATGTCTTCTTTTACCACATAGGGACCAATATTTGTGACTGTTGGTTTAAGTACCCATGTAAATGGAAAAGTATAGCTGAAATCTTTACCAATAATTTTCCATGTTCCACTACCCCTTGGTCTTATTATAGTTACATCTGCTTCACAATAATGATAAAACAATATTTGATTATATGACCCCGTTTGACATTCTTTTTCATGAACAAGGCGTTTATACATTCCTAGGGATCCTTGTGCTACATCTTCTTTAGTAAAAATACTCATATTCATTTGACATTTAAAAGGATGGGTGGTAATATTTTCTTTAGGATCTTTTAATTGGAATGTGTGTACAGTGTCGTTGTGCCTATTATGATACCACCAAACATGCATGTGTTGTATATCCCCTTTATTCCACAATGGAATATACCAAGCAATAACACCACATTTAGATTCTTTTTCCATCATAATTGTTCTTTGTTCCGACCTTGACATTACATTTGGTCCCTCTATAATAGCACATTGCCAATGTCCTGGTACAATTGTTATTCCTGATATTTTTCCTTAATTTGAATTATCATCCCATTCACAAGTAGATGGTTTAGGGGCAGAGTAATATTGTGGGTGTGTTAGAATTTTTCCCTGTTCTATGGTATCAAATTTAAGCAAACACTTGTGTGATAGTTGTGCTGCAACATTTTGTATGTTGTCTCTTTGTATGATTGCTTCTAATGTACCCATTATTATGGTAAAGGGTTTATTCTTTTTCACTACCTTCTTTCTTAACTTTTTGAATTGTGAATTCACACCCTTAAACCTGATTTACTATCCCTGCTGTGGGAGAATCAACCCATTGAATGCTTGTGGCTATTTCTTGCTTGTTTACTAATTGTGCTTTTCCTTGTATAACTCTTTTAATGGATGTACTAGCAATAATGCTGGAATTTTGGCTGATAATACACTGCCATGAACCTATTCTAGTTACTTTACCAATTAATTTCCCTTGTTTTATGGTATCATTCCATGTACAACTAAAAGGTTGTGTTGATGTTCTATTAGATCCTATAGCCATAGTTACCCAACCTTCCTCTTTAAGAGGGCATTTATGGGCACCATTTGTGGAAACACTTTTGTTTTGCGCTAAAGGTCTTACTATCTCTGTTGGTCCCATAAAAGCTATGAGTTTCGTGTTATTAAGGGGTGAAAGTGTGAAGATACATTCTTCCATTCTTCCATAGGCAAGACTGGAATCTTCAGCTGGTTTGCTCCATTCAGTGGTTGCAGTCAGGGTTGTCTCGTTCACAGTACCAGAGCAGCAGCACAAGTAGGCAAAGACCCAGAAAGGCCAATGCAAAGATGACTCCATCTTCCATCCGTTGTATTCTGGAACGAAATAAACACAAAGACCCTTCCTTCCTTCTTTAAAACACCTAGTTTCTTTTTTTTTTATTCTTATTGATTATATATATACACACAGATTTAGGCACTTTACACATAACTCATTGTTTATTAACCTTCTATGCCTCCCTGAGTTCCAAGTGGTCAAAATCAGTAATTGAGACATTTAGGGCTCTTAGGATATCTTTTCCAATGATCTCAAAAGCAGCATGATGCCACAATTTTATACCAAATCTATGATAAATACCCTTCCTACCAATCTGAGTATAAATTGGATGGGTTATATGCATTTTGCCTTGTTGGCACCATATTTTTCCCACAATTGGTGGAAGTTCCTCCATTCTCCTCAAATTTATCAAAGACCACGGTGTACTTGGTATAAGATAAAAATAATCTAATTGTGTATAGTTAGAATGAGTTAAAATGACAGAAACTAGCATGTTCCCATTTCTTGGGTTTCTAATAAGTCTAGCAATTCGGCCTGAATTCTCCTCCCATTCTTCAAAGTCTAACAGAGAATTGAGAAACACTTGTCCTTGTGCCTCTTGAGATGGTAATGCTGCTTCCTCTCCTGATGCTTCTGCTTCCACTGCAACCATCTGGATTTCTTTCTCCTCAATTCTCATTCTTTTTATTCTTTGTTACTCAGCTACAATTGGAATTAAAGATTTTTATTTTTCCATTTTACCTTGTATTTATAAGAGACTGACTACACGCTTTTCTTTTCATAAATAAATTTTTTTTATTAGTTAATAATTTTTTTCTTGTTGAACATAAATATTTATTTAACCAGCTTACTCTTTACCTAAACTATCTAAACTTTATCTATTACAAGCAAATCCTATTCCTAACTTATCTTATTCTAATTACTTAACCTTACATGGCAACTTATCTTAACTAATTAAACTTATATTCTGATCTAACTATTCCTAACTTGTCTTATTTTATTCTAAACTATTTCTATCAAATTTCTCGGATTTCTAAGCATTCAATATCTATTATTTTTCCATTTAACTTTAAGAGTAGATCTTCTCCGAAGGTTCCCTTCACTTGAGTATCCAAGTTTACCATCCCAAATCTATGGTTTACAGTTTTTCTCCCTACTGTTATTTTTATAGGATGGCTGATGGCGACGTGCTGTAATGTTCTCGAAGTCGGGGACCTATATGATCTCACAACCTCCGCTACTGGTGGTGCAGTGGGTAGGGCATTGATATTTAGAATTGATTTGGGGGAGCTTGGGGCCAAGTTGAACAGTGCCAGAACTGTTTGTTGTTCATACTGCAGGATGGTTGGAACCACCAAAGCTCCGTTTGCGGCTCTAAAAAGGTGAACTATGGGGTCCCTTTCGGGATCCCATTCCCAGTCTTCTTGCTCGAACTCCTCAAGATTTATTAGACCTTTTTCAGGGAGCGCGGCCTGGTTTTGTGCTAGGAGCTCTGCCTCCTCAGCCTCAGGGATCTCGAATTCCTCTAATTGCCTTTCTGTCATATTCATAGATATTTTCTAACTTTGTTTTTTTTTTCTTTCCTTCCTGTCTGTCTTGTTGTTTTCCTGTCTGATGCTAAAAATGGAAATAATAATTGTTACTATCTTATCTACTATATACATGATAGCTAACTATTAATACTAACACTTATCCTATTTACCTTATCTTAACATTTTACCTTATACTTATCTATGTTATATTAAAATTCTCTAATTTCTAACCCTTCACCATCTATGGTGTTGCCATGTATTTTCATTAGAATGTCATTTCCAATGGTGCCACAGGTAACATTGAGTAAAGCCATCATTCTGAATCTATGGTAGATAAATTTCCTTCCAATTCTTACTGCACGGGGTGGCTTATTTTAATTCTTTTTTCCCTTGCCTTTAATGTATCCTGCAGTGGGAGGGAGAATATCCCACCTTGTCAAATTTATCATAGAATATAATAAATTTGGTCTAAGTTGGAAATATTGGGTAGTTGTATGAGTTGCATGTATCAATGTTATTGGGACTAAAAGATTTCTTGTGATGGAGTCCCTACGTAACCCCACTATAGGAGTTAGGTCATGATCCCAATCTTCTTGTTCTATAACATTATCATGAGCCTCTTCAATTTGGGCTCCTGGCGGATACATGGCCTTTCCATTTACTTCTGCCTCAGCAGCTACGGGAAAAACATGTTCGGTAATCTGTTCTTCTCTTCTTTGCTCAGTCATTCTTTACTCAATGTACCTATAAGTGCAAATACATGACTTACTCATATAATCCTACATTTCTATCTTATACTGTTTATGCTTATATTACTATAGTTCCTAATACAATTGTTTTTAACTTATTTATTTATATACATTAATTTTGTAGGATTTGGACCACGGCATCCTTCTCTAAGTCAATTGAGCACTTTAACATTCTTAAGATATCAATTCCTAATATTCCATATGGGCTTTCATTCATTTCCATTATTCCCAATTTAAAGTTCTCAATTCTTTTATTCCCTATTCTTAGTGTTAAGGGAGTTGTAATCTCCACTGTTCCTGGTACCTTTGTTACTCTAATTCTCTTATATGTTCGATACAAGAGAATTTGTGGCATGACTTTAGTATTGATCACAGAATGTGATGCTGCAGGATCTATGTAACATATATGGCTTGTTTCTTATCTTGCATTTTTACGAATATTATTGCCAATGGTCTATTATAATGATCTTTTAATATTGAAGTTATATCTATTGTCCAGAAACATAACAGTTGGAATTTCTTCTGTCTGTGTCCCTTTTTCTTTATTATCCTTAAGAATGTTAAAGAGAATGTCCTTCATTAATTCCTGGTTTGGTTTTTGATTTTCCTTTTGTTGTTCTTGTTGCAAGATCTGCTCAATTTCTAGACTTCTCTGCATGGTATTTCCTTGGTCCAATATTTTCAATACCTCATCTTCTTCTATTGATGTTACTTCCTCTACCCAATCCACCATAGTTCTAAATTTTACAAAAATGACAATTACTTTCTATACCTACTTTGTAATTATTCTACACACCATTTCTATTCATCCTTACTTTCCAATAACTTTCTCCTTCCCAAGTCTATTACACAATTCATTGCCGTAAGTGCATCTAACCCTAGAACACTATACTGATGTGGACCCAAATCTATAAGCCCAAAACTTCCAAGCAACCTTCTTGTTCCTATGTTGATCTTTAGAAGGATGCTTATTGGAATCGTTCCCCATCCTGATGAGGAATGAATCCATCTTATCTCCTCAGTGATTATATTATTAATATTTATTCCATTGATGTTTAATATTGACAAGGCCGCTCCTTTATTTATGGTAAAATAGACTGTTCTTATTACTCCATCTATCAGTAGTGTTGCTACGGTAAACCATCTATGGTCCAAGTCCTCTATTAATCTTGCAATTTCTCCATCCAATAATTCAGTCTGATCTTCTCTACCACTCTCATATCCACTTTCTTCACTTTCACTCTCCATATTTCCTACAAAAATAAAATCAACTCTACTTAAACTATACATATATACAAAGTGTTTTGCATGTGGCTTATTTTTGCTGTTTTAGTTTATTCTCCTTTCCACTTTTTCATTTGAGAGGAATGGAACCATTTGACTACTTTTCTTTTTCCTTTTTTAATTTCTAGCATATACACAGTGGGGCTTGCTTTATTGATAATTTGAACTGGACCTTCCCATACAGGACATAGGACGTGGTCTTTTTCTTTAAACTGCCTATACATCATCTTGTCTCCTATTTACCATTCTTGTGGGTGCAGGATTGGTCCTAGTTTCTGATCCATTTGCTGAGCTTTTGCTTTCAAAGCTATTGCTATTTGCTTATGGGTTTCTGAAAAGGATTTTTAGGAGCTGTTGCATCCAGTGATCTGTTAGCACTTTTGGTTGTATTTCTTCTGGAGGGTTCCCAACTAACCACCATTGTTCTGGCAACCTCATGTTTCTTCCTGTCATTGCTTTAAATGGTGTCACTCCATGAGATGCTACTGTTCCTCTAATAGCCATTAATATTAAAAGTAACTTTTGATCCCAATTCTTTCCTTGCAGATTTACTACTTTTCTTAAGGTGTTCTTTATAGTTCTATTAGTTCTTTCTACTTGTCCTGAACTTTGTGGATGTCCTACTATGTGTAATCTTTGCTTAATTCCAAATGCTTGGCACAATCCTTTTGTTATTTCACCTACAAAGTGCGGACCCTGATCTGAATCTCTCTCTTTCGGAATTCCCCATCTCGAAAAGACTTGATCTACCAATACTCTAGCAGTGGTTAGTGCAGTGTTGTTCCTGGTAGGAATTGCTTCTACCCATTAAGTGAAAGGATCAACAATCACTAAACAGTATTTGTTTCCCTTAATAGTATTTGCAAGTGGACCGATATAATCAATTTGTAACCTTGACCACCGGCCTTCAATTCTTTGGTGTCCTAATTTTCCTTTTATTATTTTGATGTCTGCATTGTTTGCTGCACAAGGCAAACAGTTATTTACATATTGCTCTATATCTGATCTCATGTTAGGCCACCATCCTGCCATTTGCAGTCTTTCTAAAGTTTTCTCTGCACCGAAATGTCCATGATCATGTGCTAAGGCTATCATTTCTGTTCTAAGATCAGATGGTACCAACCATACTGGTATGTCTTCCTCTGCTTTAGCTGCTAGTATTAATCCTGTTTCATGTCTTTTAATATGCCATCCATGGAATTCTCCTTTCTCCACTAGTTTCTTTATTTCGGGATCTTTCTTCTGCAATGCTATTAAATCAATTTGTTCCATTTGTTCTTCTCCTATACTGGCCATTGGGGCTATTTGGAACTGTATTTTGGGATTCCACAGAGACCCCCTCCTTGGCTCCTAATTTAGCTTGCTCATCTGCTTTATTATTCCATTGAGCCTCTTCTGTGTTTTTCCTATGTGCTTTTACTTTTCTCATTAAAACTGGTTGTAATCTGGTTTGAGCTAAGTTCCACAGGTATATCAATTTTTCAGAATGAACTATGGGCTTGCCATCAGCTGATTTCATTCCCCTTTTCTGCCAATGAGGCATCCAATCTACTATAGCTCGTAATACCCAATCAGAATCTGTGAAGATAGCAACTTGTTTGTCTTCTGGGACATTTTCTAATACTACAACAACCGCCACTATTTCAGCTGCTTGACCTGAGTGTGGTAGGCATTGTCCCTTTATAACTCTTTCATCAGAGATTCTGATTGCTGCATACCCAGTAAAATGCTGTCCTTCCTTGCAATAACTAGATCCATCCACAAACCAGATCTCATCTACCTGATCTTTTACTTCCTGCAGTTTTGTTCCTCCCTGGAATAGTATAGGACCTTCTGGAAGGATTTCTGGCAATGGACACTCATGCTATTCCCTTTCTATGATGAGTCCATAAGGGACTGAAGATAAAGCTGGAACTTTCTCCATGCTTACATTCTTGTTTAGTAAGGCTAATGTCCATTTAGCTAACCTAGGACTGGATACATGCCCTTCATTAATCTTTCCTGTCGGGAGATACTTTACAGGGGAGTGTGAGGTTTTCAGTAACACTGGGGATAATCCAACTAGATATTCCCAATGCTGCAAAGCCCACACTAATGCTAATACTTCCTTTTCACAAGGAGTGAAGCCTTGTTCAACTTTGTTGAGATTTTTAGAAGCATAAGCCACAGGTCTCAGTCCAGTACCATGGTCCTGACTGAGGACTGTGCTCATTCTGGTGTCTGTGGTAGCTAATTGAAGCACAAAAGGTTTTTGTATCTTTGGATAAGCTAAAGCTGGAGCCTGTGCTAGTGCCTGTTTTAACTGAGTAAACGCGGTTTGCTGTTCTGTTCCCCATTCCCACTGGGTAACTTTTCTCAACAACTTGTATAATGGAGACGCTTTTTCTGCATAATTTTCCACAAAATCTCTAGAAAAGTTTGTCAACCCTAAGAATGATCTCAGAGTGGAAATATCTGTAGGAGCTGGCAATTTCTGTAGGAGTTCTACTCTCTGCTTGTCTGGTGACCGTCCTTCTTCTCCCAGAGTTACTCCTAGATAATTTACCTGCTGCTGGCATATCTGTGCTTTTTCAGGGCTAACTTTGAATCTTGTTTCCTCTATTTTCTGCAGAACTTGATCTAAAATTTCTAAATTTTCCTCTCTAGTCTTTGTGCTAATCAGGATGTCATCAACATAGGAGATGATATTATCCCTTTTGGGCACATCATCCTACATTTTGATCACATGCATGTGGCATATAGTGGGTGACAAATGAAAACCCTGTGGTGTTCTACAGAAACACAGTTGCCTGCCTTGAAAAGTAAAGGCAAATTTATACCAACAGTCTGGGTGTAATGGTATGGAAAAGAATGCATTTGCCAGATCTAATACTGTAAACCATTTTGCTCCTCCTATTATCGAAGCCATTACCACTGGATATTTGGCCACAACTGGTGCAGTTATTGGAGTTACTTTGTTCAATGGTCTAAAGTCAATAGTTAATCTCCATGTCTTTCCATCTGCTTTCAGAACTGGCCAAATAGCTGCATTGTTCTTGCTTTGTTTTTCTACTACAACTCCTTGATCTATCAATCCCTGAATGGTTTTTGCTAAACTTTCCTCAGCTTCCTTGGGATATTTGTATTGTTTTTGAGATGGGGGATCAGGTCCTGTAATTAAAACTTCTGCATTGATTTTCCCACATTCTGCCTTGCTTTTAACCCACACTGTTTTATGCTGTAAAGCAATTTCTAAAATTTCTTGCGGCCAGTCAGGCCACTTTACTTCTTCTGCTGCTTTTACAGCAGATAGCCTATAGCCTGCTTCTATAATTACAGATTCTTTTGCTGTGTCTTCCTGACCTATGGACATTTTCCATAATGTTCTGTTCACCAAATCAACTATAAGCCTAAGATTTCTTAGAATGTCCATTCCCAATATTCCATTTCCATCTAGTTCTATGAGGCCAAATTGTCCCTTTCCAGATTTGTTTCCTAACCTAAAATTTACTATAGGGCTAAATAGAACCCTGCTTTCTGCTTCATTAAGTCCCTGCAAGTTCCTAACAATGACTGGAGTTCCAAATAGATTTTTCCTTTTGGCACTAACTAATGAGAAAGTGTCACCTGTATCAATTAGCATATTTTGTCCGAACGCTCCCTGTTTAAACTCTACATAAACTGTAGGTCTTCCCCATCTATCTTGATCTAAATGTGCCACTAAGTCAGCATGTTCTCTGGCTGACACGGGGGAAATAGGGGGCACTCGGCCTCCCTATTCTTGATCTGGTGGGAGAGGAGGGGCAGATGGAGTTGGGCTTTCATATTTTGCTAGCCTTTTTAATATTTCTGCAGTTGGCAACCCATGAATTTTCTCTTTTGGTTCAAATTGTAATAACTTTTTCCATGCCCATGTTCTAACTGAATCTTCTTTCCTTACGGGATAAGGAGTAGCTGGACAAAAATAGGAATTTCCAATTCTATTCCCATTTCTATTCCACCCTTCATTTCTACCATTTCTAATCTGTCTAGGCGGAAGGTTCTCTTTCTTTGGTGGACCATTATTTGAAAAAGTTACTGTTGATACCCTTTCAATTCTTTTTCTAGGGACTGGGCAAGTTTCCCTTTGAATTTCATAGAGTGCCTTTGCTTTCTCCTCAATGTCCCTTAAAGGTGTTTCTGCTGGATCTATAGAAATCATTGCTGTTCTTACATTAGGGACGAACCCTAGCAATAAGGCTTTTCTAAATTGTAATACATCATAATCCAAAAGATCTGCCCATCTCATATGTATAGCTTCTACATCTTCTCTTGGAGTTGCAAGACCTGAATGTTTGTATACTAACTTTTTCCTAGCTATATAGGGTTCAGGTCTTTCTCTAGGCTGTTGTTTTTCCCTATGAAACCATATAACTGGATCTTCCCCAGGGAAAAAGAATTTTAAAACTTCTATATATCATCCTTATCCTTTTCTTCTCCACCTTGTATACTATAGGGAAGCCCTGCAAAATTTTCCATACCCATACATTCCTTAAGCAGTGCTGATATATCTGCTCCTGTTAATCCTGGCATTCCTGTTATTCTAGTAAGCCATTTGACTAATATATTTCTGTCTAGAATTCCTAAAGTTCTTCCTGGGGCTTTAATTTGTTCAGGAGTATAGGGTCTTTCTTCTGTTCTTTCCTCTGTACCTCCATAGTTGCCTGCTTTTGTTTTCTTAGTTACTTTAGTGGTTACCACTGGTGCTACTGGAGGTGGTTTCTCAAGCTCTCTTAATTCTTTTCTTAAAGTACTGTATAAGGTTTCTTTTTGTATTGTCCCTTCACAATCTTCCTCAATATCCTCCCACTCATCTTCATCTGTTCCTACTTCCTCATACCTCCAACGACTTGCATTGCTCTTTACTACTGAGATTACTCCTTGACTAACTCTCAATTCCCTTTTTAAAGCCTCTATCTGTTTTAAACAATCTGCATGCTCTATCCTTCCTTTTTCTTTTGCATCTGAGGGCATTACTCTCATAGCAGCTTGGCTATCTGTTGCTCCCTTTTCCCACTTTTCACTTTCTTTAAGCAATCTATTTATCTCTTCTTTTCCTTCTTTTATTTCCTTTTGAAACATTCTTATTTGAGTAGATTGTGTTAACAGGACAGATCTTAAGTTTATATTCTCAGCTTCTGAATTTCTTAGCTGTTTAACACTGCTATCTTTTTCTTTTTGTGATCTTTGTTTTTCTTCTATTAATTTTTCTATTTCTTTGTCTAGTGTAGCTGCAACCAGATATAATCCTTGCATAGCAGCTTTTTCTTTCCTTTTTACTAGGCTTTCCTTTAAAAATTCCTTTCTGATCTTCCTGAATCCACTGATCCCATTGCTTGCATAACTGTTGGAAACCTCCCGGTCCTATAAAGGCATTTTCTTTCCATGGACCTTTTCCTATTTTCTGTACAAAATCTTCTAGACTATCTCCTAGCATTTTATCAGAGTGACTTTTACTGGTTTTACTATGCTGTTGTTTGTGTCCTCAACATCTTGTAATTTTATGCTAGAAGTTTTCTGCTTCAGATCTTTTCCAAACCTTACCTAAATTAATTTTAATACTATTCGGCACCTTTTTTTTTTCTTTCTAAATGTAAAACTAATTGCAATACTATCGTGCACTATTTCAGCACCACCTAATTGTAATTGTGCGCTATTTCAGGACCACCTAATTGTGTGCACTATTTCAGCACAAACTATCTGCCTTAAGCAATGACAGGGTTAGACTTTTCTCTCTAACCTGAGTAGCACTGGGCAGTATTTCTTAAACTCAATCTAGGGCTGAGCAACCCATCGGAATCTTCTAGTCTGACTTCTGTCAGTAAAACCTCAAAAGAGCTCCCTGGTCTCTGGAGACACCTAGAAATTCCTAAGTTAGTCCACTACCAACCATAACCTCCGAGACTAACTATAAACCTGTCTCATCTGTAGGGACGTCTCCCTCACGGTGGCCACAGGCCCTGTACCCCTCAAGCAAGGCTGTCCTATACCCTTGGCTATATCGGTTACAGGTTTACTGGATATGGTCCTCCAGCTGGACTGCTCGAGCTAGCTTTTACTGGGTACCAATGCCTCCAGTAGGGCAATTCTCTTTGGCTAGGCTTACTAGATATGTGCCTCCAGGAGGGCAATTTTAACTGAATAACTAAATCACCAAAGCCTCCTCAACACCAATAACTCGAGTCAAGTATTTCAGAACCATACGTGCACTTAAATCTTATCAAACACTTTTCTAATACAATTGAATCAAATAAACCTTTAGATGTAATTAATTCAATTATATCAGGTAAAAAATTTTTAAATATACCTTTACTAATAAAACCAGTACGTTTGCATTAATGCGTTTTACTTTAAATTTTTGTTTGCCAATTACCACTACTTTTATGGATGCACCTTTAAAATTATTTCCTAAATTTTCCTTGATGACTTTTTAGGTATAGCTTTTTTTTTTTTTTTTTTTTTTAAACAAGGGTTATTCTAATAAGCAAAAATTAATTTTTATTCATTGGTAGATGCTAATTCTATATGTCTGCTCTTTAATTAAATTCTATTTACTGATTGATGTTACTTTTATAAGCATGCTTTTAAATTACTGAGCTTTTAATGTCACCTAATACAATTATTTTTACACTTTTTCCTATTTCCCTATAAAATTTAAAAAGGTTTTATTGTCTGCTGGTTGAGCGTGAAGGGTTAAAGTTAAGGTGCCGGCTTGAAAGACCGTTCACAGTCAGCACAGCAGACAAGACTCCTAGAATTTTTAACTGCACCACAACTTCATGGAGTCTTTAACTCCTCTATATCTTATGTTGCTTTTAGAGTCTGTGAACCCCCAAATTTAAGCGAAAACCTCCTGCCTGGCTCACCAATTCTGTTACCCCAAAAATTTGATCCCCAAAATCCAATCACTCAGTTTATCAATTTTCAGACCGTCCAGCAGTCTGGATGTAATTACAATCTCAGGAGGTAAGCCAAATTAGGTTATTTCGCTTAAACGGACAAATATCCAAACCCTGGGATAAATGTCCCAAGTTGGGGACTATGGCTACAGCCCACTGATCAAGCACAGACTCACAAGCAACAAAGATTCAGAGTCAATAATTTGTTTTGATCAAAAGCGGCTTTATTGTAACATGTATTGTAAGCACTGACTAAAGCACTACTGTTTCTTTAAGAAAAACTGCTACTTAACATCAAGCTTAAAGGCATTAAAATTACTCTAGGAAATTACAATATAAAGACACTACTTAACTTATAACATATAAGCGCTATGGTTTATAGATACAATTAACACATAAAGGCAACACTTTAACTTATAACTATAACACAAAGACAATGAGGTAATTAAAAGAACATTCTGCGAGTGAGGGCCGGTCATTGGCTGAATGGAGAGATCTTAATTCTTAATGCTGCTCCTTAAGGTCTAACTTTGGGTTGCTTGTCTCCCTTAACTTAAATAAATTGCCTTAAAAGGTTGCTTGCTTTAGAAAGGGCTTAGGCTTCCCTTGATACTGTTCCCTATGGGCATTCCTCCCCTCCTTGGGACCCTTTTCACTTACCCCAAAAACCGATGAAAAAGGCTGAAAAATTGGAATGAGGGGAATCAGCGGCTGGTTGGAGAGGTGTCCCGCTCAGGCCTTGCTCAGTTCTGGGCCGGTTGCTAGGTGACTGGGGCTCTGGCTCGGTTCAGAACGTTCAGCAGCAGGCAGGAACAGTTGCTGGGTGGCTGGAGCTTCGGTGCGGCTTCAGGATGGACAGCGGCTTGCAGAGATCATAGCTGGGCGATCGGAGCTCTGGCTTGCAGGAGCGGTGGCTGGAAGCCCTGGGACTGCAGCGTTGATACCTGGAAAAGCCCTTTTGAAGACTGGGCACAGAGACCCAGCTCAGGGATTGAGTCCTCAGTTGTTGCTCAGAGACGAAGTCCCGTTCTTGCCTTTCAGAAACTAAGTCAGACACTCTGCTCTCAGAAACTGAGTTAAACCCAGCTCTCAGAGCCTAAGTCCAAAACTTAGCTCTCAGGCTTCCTCTAGAGACAATGTTACTCTCTCTAGGGCTGCGTGCGCATGTGGGAGCCTAGCCAGAGGCTAGTGAACCCAGTAAGGAGTGGGTAAGATCTCCGCAGAGCTGCTCTTTGCACTGCCTTTTATTTGCTGTTTCCACCACTCCCAGTTTCTCCTTGACCAGTCACAAAGAGGTGAGTTCATCTTTATCCAATTAAAAAGAATGACTTCACTGCTCATCTGCATATTGCATCATCAAAATCAATACTTTTGACGAGCCCTGCTGACAGGGGGTGGATACTTTAAGATACTTGATGGGAGGGGGACTGAGTGAGTTCAAAAGTTCAGAGGCTTGCCTCCATCTTGACCTACTTAGAATTTCCTGTCAAATCTGCTGATGGAGATATGTAACTTCCCTTTATGATCTCTCCATTTTGTTTCTTGCTGAATGCTTTTATTTATTTATTTACCCATTTATTTATTTATTTTTAAAACACTGTTAAATGATTGATTTATGAGTTCTTTACCCTTAATTACTGCACATTATGCCATTTTTTAGCTTTGCCATAAAACTTCTGCTAAATTGCCTTACCATTTCTTACTCATATGGGTTTTTATATTTTCTTAGTATTTTTTATTTATTTATTTGTTTCTCTGTGATACTAAAGAGATGGCAAAAATCTCAGGCTACAAGATGTGTTAGGGGAGATAAGAAGAGAATCAAGATATCCTCTCCCAGAGGTCACTCCTACACGTGAGAAACTGATGTGAGCCATTACTATGAATTAGTCTAAACTCATTTTTTAAAAGATTTATTTAAAAAAGATTAACACTGGTACCTAAAACAGCATAATTCAGACTGGAAATGATATACAAATTTCTAACTGAGGATTATTAACCACTGGAACAACTATCTAAGGGATGTGGTGACTCCTCCATCACTGGAAATTTTAAAAATCAAGATTGTTTTTCTAAAATATATGCTCTCATTCAAACAGGAATTAATTCAGGATGTTATACACAAGGGGAGATTAGATGAACATAATGGTCCCTTCTGGTCTTATTGATAATAATGCATCAGAGAGACTTAGGAAAGGTACTTAAATTAATCAGTATCTTCTGTTTATCACCTGCTGGTATAACACCAAGTGGAAGTGTTGCTCTGACAGGTGTAAGGACGTAATTTGCATCTTTTCCAGCATCCATCTGAGCTCGAAGTAGTAGACCATGAGCCACCTCACTGGCAGACCCATCACCACCAACACAAACCACCCTAGAACAAAACAAATGCTGATGCTCAACAGTGTAAGATAAATACTTTTGTTTCATACAGTATAGCTGATCCATGAATGAAAGACAATTATAATTCATAAAAATATCTACAAAAGGACAATTCAAATGCTTTGAAATATACACACACACACACACGTGTATATTATAATTTTAATAATTATATCATTTCTAAAAATAAAATTTATGGGTATTTGAACTGCAATTATAGATAAACACACACATCCATACTGTCACTATTCATCTGTACGTGAACAGAAATTTCACTTCCAAAATTCAGTTAGTAGACAGCCCTTTATCTATGAAGTAGGATAGCTAAGTTAATAAGCATGGGAAATCTGAATGTGTTAATACTGTCTCTGACCTACAGAAACATTCTTTTTTATTTCTGTCAGTGGAAAGAAACATAATTGCTATTTGGCTCATGCTAGTATACAGTCATTTGCAGTCCTAGATATGTAACATTTGAATATAATCCAAAGACATAAAATACTCCTAAATTTTCCATAAATCATTGAACACTCAGATGGCATTGAAATGATGTTTAGATGACTTAGTTTACAGTGATGCTGATGACAATCGATGTGTAAATACTATAATGGTTACAAAGCATTGGTTTCTTCTTTTCAACCTGACTATCCAAGTTATAGGACTACCTGCCCTCTGATCCTTTTCTTGATCTCTCTACATGAATCTCTTGGGTTATTTTAAGAGGCTGCACAAACACCTTTGTACATACATAGGAAACAGCACAACAAAGAGAATATTAATGAATTATTACAAGCAGTCTCTATGCTCTTCACAATGACATGATTTCTATTTGTTAGTCTTTAATACTATTAAGGCTATCTTGTGACACCAGTTATCACCTATCTTAAGAAAGACTACACTGTTAGTGTTATGCCAGATACTGCCACTCTTACTCACATGGCTGTAGTATCTTGGCTCATGCAAGCAATCCCATATAATCTCAACAGGAGTGCTTGAGAAGCAAGATATTAATCAACATGAAAAGAATCACCAAATCTGGCCATTGTTAAACACATCCGTGTAATAACCTTTGTTCAAGACACACAAGACAACTAGAAAATGAAACTGACCAGACACTTAAACAAAATCCTACCTGTTAAATCTGTTTTCATAATCCAAACTGGACACAATTCACAAAGTAACAAACAGTGTATATAGTGAAAAAATTAGTTAGATTTTTTTTTTGAAGTTCTCAAAATTTGCTGGGCAAACAGATATTGGAACTTAAGGAGTATGCTGCTGCTTTGGGCCAGATGACACAAAGACATTTAGCAGTTCACTTTGTAAGTCTAGGAAAGAATTTTTCCCATAATGCAGTCTCCTATTCTGTTTCACACTATTCTAATACATCATGTGGTGTAATAGGTCTAAATATTCTTAGGGTTTGACTGACTTGAGGTCTATTTGACATTTGGACACAGCAGGTAAGTAGAGGAGGCCTTCCGTTTCTTCTTGAAAAAAGGTAAATAATTTGAACGTCAAAATGAATGTCAATAATTAAATAATTTGAGTGTCAAAAAAATTAGCTGTGACATGAACTGAAACATCTTAGCCTCTCCAATAAAAATGAGTGCAGCTTGAGAAGGGAAGTTTAAATCAGCATTAAGGGATGGGTGGGGCATGGAGTCTGGAAATTAGCCTTCTGATCTGACACAGATGGTGGTCCACATGCTCTTAATAGAAGGTTTGACATGGGGGCTGTAGCTCACAGGCTATGATATCAATTATTTGATTGCTGGCTGCTAGTCTATATGAACGTCCAGAAGCCTTACAGTGATTTAGCAGAGACTAATTGATAGGAACTTTGAGTTACGTTCAGTAATATTAGAAGTCTATGTAAACTGTGAGCTCAGCAAAAGTGAGCTCAAAATTTTGCTCTATGTATTTTAATGATATCACAAATATCAGAGATAACTGAAAACAAAAGAAGTGTGGCTTCAGAAAAATAACAGGACCGTAACTGTGTATAGTCATATCTCAAAACAGATCAGACTTCACTGTTGCATCTGCTACTCCAAAATCTAAACACACACATCTTATTTCTGCTCTCTCATATATACATATATAAGCTGCTGAGAGAATGCCTGAGGCAGCAGCAGACATGGGAGGAAGATCAAGCAGAAGAAGTGCCATGGCAAGACAAGACCCTGCATGGAATGTACCATCGACAGATAGCTGAGGTGGCTGACATTGGGAAATCCTACCAGTGGCTGGAAAAGGCTGGACTAAAAGACAGCACTGAGGCACTGATCATAGCAGCACAAGAACAGGCACTGAGCACCAGATCCATTGAAGCAGGGGTCTACCACACTAGACAGGACCCAAGGTGCAGACTGTGCAGAGAGGCCTCAGAGACAGTCCAACACATAGTGGCAGGATGTAAGATGCAGGCAGGAACAGCATACACTGAACGGCACAACCAAGTAGCTGGCATTGTGTACAGGAACATCTGCATAGTGTATGGGCTAAGCCCTCCCAAGACCAGATGGGAGATCCCACAGAAGGTCGTGGAGAATAACAGGGCTAAGATTCTATGAGACTTCCAGATCCAGACAGACAGGCAGGTACTGGCCAATCAACCAGACATCGTGGTAATAAACAAGGACCAAAAGACAGCAGTGGTGATAGATGTGGCAGTGCCAAGTGACAGCAACATCAGGAAGAAGGAGTATGAGAGGCTAGAGATGTACCAGGGCCTGAAAGAGGAACTAGAACGGATGTGGAAAGTAAAGGCCAAAGTGGTCCCAGTGGTGGTAGGAGCACTCGGGGCTGTGACTCCTAAGCTGGGAGAGTGGCTCCAACAGATCCCAGGAACAACATCAGAGCTCTCTGTCCAGAAGAGTGCAGTGCTCGGAACAGCTAAGATACTGCGCAGAACCCTCAAACTCCCAGGCCTCTGGTAGAGGACCCAAGGTTGAGGATGACACATACCACCCATAGGGGTGAGAGGGGAATTTTTTTTATATTATATATCTTGTATTTCACAGTAGAATTAAATAATATACAAAAAAATATATATCTAATAAGTCTTACATATAAAATCAGGTATGTGAGATAGTTTGAATAAGGTGATGACTATTCTGGCCACTGGGCTACCTGTATGGATAAAATTAAGCTTCTGCTTAAGTTCTTTGGTGAATGAGGGACAGAGTAGAACCAAGCCACAAATGTATGTCAGTGTTTATTAATTGCCAGAAATATCACAAAACAAGGCAAAAATGTATTTTAAAAGAGCTTATCCTAACTCTATGCGAACACTTGAGGGATATACCAAAATATAAAATCCTACTACCAGCAATCCTTTGCATGAAGGTACTTAATCATTGTTTCCGGGGTAGGTAATTAAACTCCCACCTGCTGTGGTTACAGAAAAGAATGCTTTTGTCTGAGGAAGTACTGCTGTTGCCAGTGTCTTTTTTGTTTCTTAAACAGCCATTAAGCAGTTTTACCAAGCAGTGAATGTGAATGTTAACAGAAGTCTCCATAAGATAAACATAATAATAAAAATATGTATGTTGACATCCTTCAAACAACATTATAAAATATTTTAAGAATAAAACTGAAGTAAAAGTTTGTTTAGAGGATGTTACTTAAACTTCTAAATGCTTGTATCTTTTGTTCTATTCCTGCAACTGTATCAAAAAATTCAACTAGTTTTATAATGGTAAGCTGTTTAGAAAACAAAATACACAGTACTATCAATATTAAAGCTTATTTTCTCAATGTTGATATTATCCTCATCACCAGTTTTTTTTTTCCTTCTTATTTGTTTTTAAACCAGGATCCACATCACACCAATCAATCTAGAGAGGAAATTCTGGGTAGAAATTGCCCACATAAAAACCATTAAGTCTCCATAATATGAAAGTGGAGCATACTTCTTTCCCGCCACAAACCTTGACAGTTTGGCTGATCTTATTTTTTGTTGTTGATAGATATCAAATTCTGAAGGCTTATGCTGCATTCATTACTTCCCTAATCTTCTGTAGGATGATATAAAGCCAGGACTCCTACAAGCACTTATATGTGAACCCTCTATGTGGGTGGTAGTTGCTAGTCAGCCAACAGCCTCTCTGTATATGTCACCTAACTACAGAAGGAAAGACTGTAATTGAAGAGAAGACAGAGTACGAGCTATAGATCTATGGGAAGAGAGTAAAAGTCTTATGATTCTTCAGACTGCCATTTTGTTTGGCTCTATAAGAGACAATGAAATGTCTCCTTCCCACCAAACCACAGAAGTTACCTTCGCTAATCTAATGTTTGATTAAAGAGGTGGCAAAATGTAAAAAAGGTCCTTTTAAGTAACTTTTATCTCAATTTTTTTTTAAATTTAGAGGATTTAGCAATTTGTATGTTTTTGGCTTTTGTCCTCCCATACCTATTAAAATATTTCCATTAATTTAGAAAAAAATAAAGTCTCATGAAGGGTGAAAATTTGACATAAAGTGAAATCTTGTATAGCAGGTTGCTGACTCCTGAGCCAGCCCCTCTGCCGCAACACTCAGCTAGTCACAGCAGCCCCCTCCAGTACCAAACAAAGCAGCCGCTGAATGAAAATTCAATGGCAGCCATGGATGGAATGCCCGCCCACCCTGTGCCAAAAGACCTAAAGGTGGTTTCTTTCAGTGGTGACTGGCGGGGGTGAGGGCGGAGCAGGAATGCCACCAACAGCTGCTCCAGGTGGCTTCCTTCAGCTTCTGCTGTGGGGAGAGGGTCCCCAAGCATGTCACCAAATGAAGCTGCTCAAAGCGACATCTTTCAGCGGATGCTGAGGTGGGGTTCCCAGGCACACAACCCAAAGAAGCTGCCCCAAGCAGGTTCCAGCAGTGTGACTGGAGACCCATCCCTCCCTGCTGTTGCCAAGAAGCCACCTGGAACAGCTTTTGGCAACATGCCTGGGGACACCTGTGCCCCAGCCACCACCAAAAGAAGCTACCTAGAGCAGTCTTCGGCAGCATGCCTGGGGACTGCTTCCCGCAAAAGAAGTGACCAGGAGCAACCCTTGGCACACATACCGGGGCAGCCTACTCCTGTTGTATAAATAGGACAAGCTTCTTCATTCAAATATCACACCAACACGCCTCAAACAGAAATGGAGAAGAGTTCCTTTATGGATTGGGAAGCAAATGCACCAGAAGGTGAAAATATAAATATCTTGCAAGTGATTGTATCTCTAAACTAATATCAATAAGGAGGGGCGGAACTTGGATGCAAATATTCTTGAGGTTTACATAGCATAATGTAAACCTTCTTCTATGGATCACTAGAAGGAAAAAAAGTCAAAGAAAATACAAATTCAAAATAAGGCTGCAGGAATAGTTTTAGTTTGTCATGCTATATCACACCACAATGTTTCCACAGGGCCTGACCCTACTTCCACTCATGTCAAAAACAGTACTACTGAGTTTAAAGTTATCACGACTGCACCTACATATTTTCCATTAAAATTGTCATAAAACATATTTCCATTCTTTGACTCAAACTTAACTTGAGTCACTTTTCAGGAATTTTAAGGAGGAGAATTTTAAAAGGAAAGTATTGAACTTCACACTAGGAACCATTTGTACGAAAAAAACCATGGGTTTAAAGCACAGCAGTTGACATTCTTGCAAATATAGAAGGCTGACATTTAAGAGAAAATAATCTGAGAAGCTTTTACTATTTATTCTGGAGGGCTTTAGGCCATGTAAGACAGAGTTATGGATGAGTATATATTCAATTATCAATAAAGAATATGAAATTTAAAATTACTAAGCTAGTTTTTGAAAACAAACAAAAAAACCCCAGTCATGTTATAGCTAGCGAGTTTTAGAACAGAAGCTTAGGTCCAAATATGTACCTGACAGCAGCAAGATAGTAAATTAAATACAATGTAAAATTTTACCATCAGGAATTCTACAAATTAACTAAAATTGTTATCTACAGGAACTTCTCAAAGGAGTAGATCAAAGCACTTTAAGGAACTTTTAGTGCTTGGCAGATGGCTACAGCAATGCTTGCTGCATGGCAGGCTAGTGCAGGGTAGATTACACCCCATCTTGTCATGTATTTAGTGCTCGTTTAGACAAGTCCTGTGTTGTCGTTATTAGATAGCTCACATTAAAAGCAAAACTAATAATACTACACTTACCCATCAAAAGCCTGGAGTTCACATTCCTGGAGCAATGAGAGAGCATGTCCTTCATACTCAGTTACTGTAAAAGATATTTTAATAATTAAAATACCAAAAATTTTAAGAACTAACTTCAAACTTCTTATTTTTGTCACTCTCACATCAACAAAGTAATAAGCCAGAATTTATTTTTGCTTACATTTTGATAATTAAACACATTAAAAGTATTAAAGGGCTAGAAAGTTTTAAACGTTTATGAATAAAAAGGTCAAAATTATACTCTATTATAGAAATAATTTGGTGATATCCCATACATGGCCAGTTTCCAATTTAAATCTTGTGTTTTCAAATTCATAGGATGAGCAATATTTGTTTTTAGGTCAGGTCAAAAAAAATCAAATTTCTATAATGGCACAGTTGGCTTATTATTGGGAAAGTTTAAGCCCCTGTCTTCAGTGGGAAGTAAATGATCTAAATACTAACCATATTCTAGCCATGTGAGGAAATGCAAACTTGCAAACTAAATATGAGTTAAACATAGAAATGTGATTTAAAATCAAATTATCAGTGACAACAGAACATAACACAAGGAGGAAGGTGGCACAAGTATACACCAGAGTCCATAGCCTCTGGAGCAAATGAATCTGTCACTCTACATTGCTATCTCTGTGGTTATTGATGCCCTATGTAGTATTGAAAATGCCAGTGAAGCCAGGATGAACTGGCATACTACAGATGGCACAAAGCATCATAACCACATTTAGCATTTTCCAGGGCAGCTTTGCCAGAAGAGACAGCCCAGCTGCATTCACCCATCAAAGATTTCTGCTGACTGACATGACACTTGCAGATGGATTTTTAGTGTAAGAATGTGCACCATGATACGCAAGATTACATTAATCTTTCATGCTTGTTTGTCCCTGGTGCTAGTACAGTTCACGTTTTCTCTCCTAGGTTTCTGAGTATTATTAAAATGATTAGTTTTGGTGTCTAAAATAATAATTCCAGATCCAGCAGTATTATCTACCACAACATTCTAATGCAATATTTCTACTAGCCACACAGAGGCTGCTGACATGAAAAGTTTTGACCTAATAAGCATATTTAATATTTATACTCTTCAATATTAATGTAATTTGAAAAAGAAATAGAAAGTGATGTAATTTGCAGTCATTAATTACATTTTACAATACATTTTTCATATTAATTATAATAACCAAATGAACATCAGCAGAAAACTATTATTCAGCACTGCTAATGGATTTCCACAGTACTTGGCTCCTGTAACTATAAACCAAGTTAGCATACTAGGGTAGAATTTGAAGCAGTATGCTATTTTGAAATCAAAGTTAGTGAATTATAATTTTGCTGCCAAAGCATATACTTTGCATGGCCACAAACAGTTTTCTAGTATTCTTCACAATATTAGTTTCATATAGAAGTATTTTTAGGTGGATGAAAAGCTTTATATTAAGGCATTCATGTATTCAGCTTCTTGGTTCTTTCAGATGGGAATTTAAATTCCTTTAACAATAACTAGATTACCTGAAAAATCAAAAAGTGACTTATATAGCACTGTTAGCAAATACACTGCTTTTGATGTGAAGGTGTAGAAAAGGGTCAAATATTAGTTTATTAATATCACTATGATAAAAAAATATCTGCCCAAGCAACCATATCATTGATAACAGGGTCACATCAGCTATTTTGAAATGAGCATGGCAATTTTTAGAAAAATTATGACAGTACTGGGGGGAAAAAAATAAGAATGGCATGCTTTGTATATTAAATTCAATTTTTTATTCCTTTTTTTAAATTTGTTAAAATATGTGCAGAGGTGTCAGTGTAACATACATTCATTTACAAAGAAGTTATCTCACAAAAAAGAGCTTACAGAAAACACATACAGCACATACACAACTCAAATGGACTCAAGCCACCTCCTTCAGTCAAACATATCGTGAACACAAAAAACATTGAGCACACACTGAAGAATGAGAAGTTTTGGTTGGACCAGTTAGGGAAAGAAATTTCAGAGCTGACTTCCTGTTCTGATAACACACTTTCCTCTTCCTCCCATCTGGTTCAAATCAAGAAACAATGTGCAAACCTTGCTGGTCTCAACTCTAGAGATGATGCATAAGGAGCAGAGTTTCCAAGATACCTAAAAGCTTAACCAAAGGAAGACAGAAGAAATATATGGCATCTATTTTGACCTCTTCTGGGAAAAGGATATGGGTTCCAGTGAAAATCCAAGGATAAGGAACAGAAGTGCTACCCTAATCAATCCAAATCGAAACAGGAAGCAAAAGCAAAAAGAAAGCACCAAACAAACAGTGGTGGATCAGGGGCCACAGGGTCCCTGGGCCTCTCATCACCGGAGGTCCTCCCAGTCCTGCAGGGGAGCCTGGGGCCATAGGTCCACCGTGGCTTGACTAGTCAGCCCCATGGAGATGGATGGCTGACTGCTGCAGATGGTGTGGCTTCCGGTGCAGCCCAAACAACCCCACTGGAACCCATACTGCATGCGCAGCAGTCAGCTATGCCACCCCCCCCCAGAGCCAACTGGCCAAGCCACGGCCAGCCCACCCCACCCCCAGGGGCGGAGTGGCCAGCCCAAGGCAAGGTGACAATTGGAGAGCTTGGCCTGTGGGCTGACTCACTCTGCCCCCATGGGCTGGCCCAGCAATGGGGTGGGGCCTCAGAAACCAACCTCACACCGGCACATCCTGCTCTCCTTCTGAGTGCTAGGCTGCCAGCAGGGCAGAGGGGTCCCCACATTGTACCAGGTCCCTGAGCATGGGCCCCATTGGCCCATGTGGTAATACACCCTGGCTCCAAAGTAGCCACAGAGAAGCTTGTCTAAGATTAGACATACAAACTAGAGCTGAGCAGAGAACATTTGCTTTGTTTCCAAATGAAACTCAAAAATTCAAAGCTTCCTTGCAGAAGGGAATGGAGCATCAGGTGGGGCAGTTCATAAAACATTTAAATTTCAACAAACCAGAAAATTCCAAGAAAATGTTTTTCTGATCAGTTCCAATACAAACCCTTCTGGGAATGGTTTAAGATTTAAAGAGGCAATGTATTTAGAACAGAATACCTAATCACTATCAAGAACTAAAAGAGCTATGAAACACTGTTCATGCCTCCAAACACATGAGCTGTCATGTGGTAGTAAGGTTCCCTGAAGAACCCCAAGAATGTATCTGAACAGACAAATCACTAGATGAAGCAACTGACAGCTCCTCAACATTCAGCCCATATTTTAAAGCCTAGGATCTCAAGTAGCCCACACTGAAGATAAAGAAAGACTGGGCAAACAGATCTGGCCTTTCAATATGTGGGACAGTTCAGCATGATACATATAAATACTGGTTCCTTGGTAACAGACTAATGCCAATAGAATTACAACTGTTAATATACAGCATCAGATTAAATGGTGTTAATACTTTGAAAAAAAGCTGAAGGTCTCTGACAAACTTAATTCACTGTATGGTTAATAAAAAGTGTAACAGTTTTCAATTGTTCTGAACTCTCATCAGTGCCAGTGCCAGCTTGTCAGGGGCCCTAAATGGTAATAACGACAGCCTGAACACACTAGAAATTAACAGGGGGCCCAGCTGAGCTGCTTGGGCCCATAAAAAAATTGCTTAGTCTGCTTATGCCTAGCACCTGCATCAGTACACAGGTGTCTTACCAGGTAATTTTATACAAACCCTACCAATGCATTATTTTACAGTTTGCTCTGCACCTAAATGTTATAGCAATGTATCAATTTTAAGTGATCTGACACTATAACAACTACCTTTCCCAAGAAAGGTTGATAAAGCAAAGAGCAAGATAATGAGGAGTGGTATATATTACATTGCAATTTGGTCATTTATATATTTCATATTCTCAAGTGTGTGTGTGACATACCAGCAAAGGGGATGGGTGT